>VSMD01029589.1:0-141002 GCA_008750895.1 Mirza zaza
TAGTCTCAAAGTCGGCCAGTCGGCTTAGATACCCAATTGCATGCTCCCAGCCTAAACTTTTCCTTCTAAGTACTTACCATGCTTGCAATTAAGTAATTGCACATGCAACTATTTGTTTAATGTGTGTCTCCCTGACAAGACTGTCAGCTCCCTGGGGCAAGGACTGCTGTTCACAGTGGTATCCCCAGTGCTTACACCTGACAGGTAGCACTCAATAAATGCTTGTTGATGCCAAGATATGCACCTGTAATAAATAAATGCATGCACGCTTGTTGAATGAATAAATGAGCACAGATGGCAGAGGTGGCCACAGTGAGTGGGTCAGTCCACCTGCCAATCATGAAGGCCTGAGCTGCCGTAGGTGGTGAGCCCATTCCTAGGCCGAAGGAAACTAGCATAAGGTTCTTTATTTCAAGATGCTGACAGTGTTATGGGAGAAGTGTGGGGATGGAGGTGTGTTAATGTCTAGGCTGAGCTGTTCTAATAAAGAATCTGTCCCCTAGAAAAAGTCTATTCATTTATAAAAGAGAGAAAAAGGAGTGGGAAGCAGGTTCATCAGGTGGTTAACCAGGGCCCTCCCTTTGCCTCCAGTTAAGCGATTTGGAAATTTAGCCTGGGGTAGATAGGCTGGATTTCCACTTGAAATTAATGATAAAACCTATTTCACAGGGCTGTTAGAAGACAAAACGAGATGTGTGAATATTTACTACAGGGCCTTATGATGGCACCAGTGCCCAGTAATGCTTTCTAGAGTTGTTATCAATATTCTTTTGCCTTTTAAGATTGCCCTTGGATAAAGAGCAACTTGAATGCCATCACTTGGAGAAAGATATTTAGGGTAGAACTCTCGTGATAGGTGCTGGGCTTCACCAAGCATCTCCTGGGGCCAAGTAGGCCAGACGGCTGGTGAGTGGGAGTGAGTCATCCAAGTGACAGAGATGCAATTCAAAGTGACTTGGGCGAGTGTTGGCCCACACATCCCTGACATCTGGGGGAAGGCTTGTTTGTACACAGTGGACCAGAGGCTCAAGCCATGCCATCAGATGTCTCCTCCCATCTCCACCAGTCCATCATGCTGTCTTCTATGTGGGCGCCTGTCACAAAAAGGCCGAGGCTCCCACTGGTGGCTTACATCCCAACCTCTCAGGTACCACAGGCAAAAGGGAAAGTTTCTCTTCCCAAAACACCTCCAGACTTGGCTGTAATTGAGTCACATGACTACTCCTAAACCAATCGCGGTGACCAGGGGATGTCAGGCTCTGATTGGCAGAGCCGAGCCACAGCCTCCCCTCTCCCTGTGGTCTGGAGTCAGCCCTGCGCACCGGGAAGGGAGGTTCCCCAAGCAACACGTGGTTGCAGTTGCCAGAAGAAGGGAGAATGTTGCTGGGTCAGCAAAACAAGTATCCACTGCAGATTGCAAAGCCCTCTGCAGGTCAGGTGACAAGGGCAATGTCACCATGAGACTGAGCAAACATCAATTCTGTCAGACAAATAAAGTGATAGGATCTGGAGGGATTCCCAGAGGGCAATGGAGCATTGCTCAGCTGTCTGCCAAAAGAACTGTTTTATAGGGCCCAGATGTGGGGGAGGCCTCACGCACTAAACGAAGGAAGGCACAAAAAACTCAGCAATCTAGATTAATAATATTTTAATGTATGATTTTATAAAACAAACATTAATGAAAAAGAGAAATCCACAATGACAAAAATACCAACATTTTAAATAAAGGTGGGATGAATAATAGTGCTGTATAGAGCCATATTGGAGATTGGGGTAAAAAGAAAAAAAATCAGAACTACTGATCCTGCTTTTATTTAAAATTTCGGTATTTTGTTCATCATGAATTTCCTTGCATTAATTTTGATTTTTAAAATATTACATTAGGCCGGGCGCGGTGGCTCACGCCTGTAATCCTAGCTCTCTGGGAGCCTGAGGCGGGCGGATCGTTTGAGCTCAGGAGTTCGAGACCAGCCTGAGCAAGAGCAAGACCCCATCTCTACTATAAACAGAAAGAAATTAATTGGCCAACTAATATATATAGAAAAAAAATTAGCCGGGCATGGTGGCGCATGCCTGTAGTCCCAGTTGCTTGGGAGGCTGAGGCAGCAGGATTGCTTGAGCCCAGGAGTTTGAGGTTGCTGTGAGCTAGGCTGATGCCACGGCACTCACTCTAGCCTGGGCAATAAAGTGAGACTCTGTCTCAAAAAAAAAAAAAAATAAATAAATAAAAATAAAAATAAAATAAAATAAAATATTACATTAAAATATTATCTTGATTACTGAATTTTTTGGTACCTCCCTCTATTTTGTGCCCAGGGCAGGGCTCTCATTCCCCTTGCCCTAGTCCAGGCCCTACTGTCTTATGTGGGATTTGCTGGGAGCAGAGAAGGAAAGCCACTCAGAAATGAATGGTTGTATCCAAAACTGGCGTTCCCCAGTGGGAAGAGCCCTGGCGGGGCGGGGGGGGGGGGNGGGGGGGGGGGGGGGGGGGGGGGGGGGGGGGGGGGGGGGGGGGGGGGGGGGGGGGGGGGGGGATAGGAGGCCTGGAATCAGTCCTGGTTCTCCTATCAGTGTGCTGGTACTCTGTCATCTTGGGAAAATCTGTTTTCCTCTCTGGGCTTCAGTTTCTCCACTTGCATAGGAGAGACAGGGCAGGAGTAGTGTCTTTTAAGCTATAGAACCCAATCTCCCAATCTAGCAAAGAGATTAAGAATGGAGCTATTGGCCCAATGTGGTTATGTACCTGTAGTCCTAGCTACTTGGGAGGCTGAGGCAGGAGGATTGCTTGAGGCCAGGAATTCAAGACCAGCCTGGGCAACATAGTGACACCCCATGTCTTAAAACATGCAGATTCCATGGCCTTACCCTAGTCCTACAGAATCTGAACCTCCAGGGACAGGGTCCGGGAATCAGCATTTTGAACAAGCGCTCCTTCCCTGACAGGTGACTGGCACCCATTGAAGTGTTTGTGTCCTCCCTAATGAAGTCATTTTTAGACAATCTCAGGAGTTATTTTATTCTGGAGCTCTCACTGCAGCAGTCCCTCTGAATGTCCACGGTGAGAGGAAAGAACACAGGAACAGTCAGATAAGCCCAGATAATGAATCATGGTTAGCCAACTGGAAACAGACCACAATGAGATCTCTGGGGGCCCCTTTTCAGGCAGAACATCCTGGCTGGCGGCCCCTCGCTCTGCGAGCCCACATTTTGTATCTGGAAGAAATTGTCTGTGCGTTCTCTCTTCTTCCGGAGTGGCACTGACAACCTCAGGAATTATTCATTGAATTATCAGGTTTCTTATTAGTACACTAATGGGAGCTAGAAGTGAGCATGCCAATGAGACTGTCAAGGGAATTCATTTTAGACTTTGGAAATGTGGCAGATTTTTGTCAGCTGTAAGAGCAACAGCCATTCATTCATTCATTCATTTTATTCACTAAACTAGCTTGGCAGATTCATTGGTGAATAAAATATTTCCTCTGCTTTTTTAATTTCAGCTTTACTAAGATATAATTCACATACCATACAATTCATCCATTTAAAATGTAAATTCAGTTGTTTTTAGTATATTAACAGAGTTGTGCAACCCTCACCATGATCAATTTTTAAGAATATTTTCATCACCTCAAAAAGAACCCTCATCCCAACAGAAAGAAATGATAAATGTTTAAAGTGATGGGCATGCTAATTACCCTGATTTGATCACTACACACTGTATACATGTATCAAAATATCACACTGTATCCCATAAATGTGTGAAATTATTATGTGTCAGTTAAAAATTTAAAAAGGCAAAAATAAAGAGCTTATGACTTGCTAAAAGCTCAGATGATCATTAGCATTTTTTTAGTAATAAAGGTTTTTTTGGTTTTTGGGGTTTTTTTGGAGACAGAGTCTCGCTCTGTTGCCGGGGCTAGGGTGTCATGGTGTCAACCTAGCTCACAGCAACCTCCAACTCCTGGACTCAAGCGATTCTCCCGCCTCAGCCTCCCGAGTAGCTGGGACTACAGGTGTGTGCCACCTCCCTCCCCAGGTAATTTTTTCTATTTTCAGTCGAGACAGGGAGTCTCACTCTTGCTCAGGCTGGTCTCCAACTCCTGAGCTTAAGCAATCCTCCCACCTCAGCCTCCCAGAATGCTAGGATTACAGGCTTGAGCCACTGCACCCAGCTGCAATAAAGTATTTTTAAATTTTTTTAAAAAAATAAAGAATCCCTGTACCCTTTAGCTATTATCTTTCAGTTCTTCTATCCCCCACCCCTAAGCAACTGCTAATCTAGTTTCTGTCTCTCTGGATTTGCCTATTTTGGACATTCATATAAATGGGATCAAGTAATGTATTGTCTTTTGAAACTGGTGTCTTTCACATAGCATAATGTTTCCAAGGTTCATCCATGTTATAGGATGTATCAGTACTTCATTCCTTCTCATGGCTGAGTAACATTCCATTGCATAGATATACCACATTTTGTTTATCCAATCAATTTATTGGACATCTGCATTGTCTCTACTTTGGGCTATTATGAATAATGCTGCTAGGAACATTTGTGCACAAGTATTTGTGTGGATATGTTTTTATGCCTCTCCTTTTGAAGGGTTCCTAGTCTACCAGACATAGCTGCTAAGACAAGCCCACACATAACTACCTCTGCCAATAGGATGGTACAAGAGAGGGACAAGGCAATGGAGTATAATGATTAGAACCACATGCTTCTGCCATTACTATCTGAATGATGTAGGGTACACATATAAAAAAATGATGTAGGGTGTACAAGCCAAGAAAAAAGTTCTTCTTGGCCCTCTGAAGGTTTGTCAAAAAATTAATTCACAGGCCAGGCACGGTGGCTTATGCCTATAATCCTAGCACTCTGAGAGGCCGAGGCCAGAGGATTGCTTGAGTTTAAGAGTTTTGAGCAAGAGTGAGACTCCACCTCTACTAAAAATAGAAACATTAGCTGGGCACTGTGGCATTCGCCTATAGTCCCAGCTACTCGGGAGGCTGAGGCAGGAGGATCCCTTGAGCCCAGGAATTTCAGGCTGCACAGCTACGATGACGCCACTACACTCTACCTGAGGTGAGACAGTGAGACTCTGTCTCAGCAAAAATTTTAAAAAAGGAAAATTGAACCCTCCTCCCTCCCCCTACATAAAAAAAATTAACTCACAAAAGGCAGATTGATTGGAGAAAAGGTATATAAAATGTATTGACATGTACATGGGGAGAACCACAGGGCGATTGCCCAAACCCCCAAAGGGGTGCAGAAGCTTGTGTGCTTTCTTGAGGTTTCAGAAAGAATGGGGGCTCAGAGCATAGCCAAACACAGGTTATGGTCTTAAATCAGGTGATAGTGGCAAGACAGGTAGGGAGGTCTGGCTAGGAAAGGTGCATTGTTATGTAGTTGAACCTCAGTGGCAGCTGTTCTCAGAGAGAAGATGGTAAATGTTACTTTCAGACGTTTCAAAGTGTCAGACTCTCAGTTAATCTTTCCTAGATCCAGACAAGAGATCTGGCTGCATTAATGCAGATTCTCTGCAGATGCAAATCTCCCCCAGAAAAGACAGCTTTTCAGGGCTACTTCTGTTTGCCAGCTTGCTGATAATCATCTCAAAATATGTCACAGAAATATATTTTGGGAAAAAATATTTTGATTTCTTTCGAGGGACAAGCTCCTTCACATTTCTGTGCCAGTTTTCTCATGGGCAAAATGGGATCAATATTTTCTTTACCTTATAGGACTGCTGTGAGGATTGCATGAGGCAACCCATATTAAGTGCCAAGCTTGGCACACAGCAAATGCTTGAAAAAAGTGTGCCATTATCATTTTTCATTCAGAGATTCCTAAGAGTAAGAATACTGGTAAACCATTTACTATAGTGATAGCGAAGTCTTCATTCATTCAACAAGTGTTTATGTATTTTTTTGGTTTATTTATTTATTTATTTTCGGAGACAGGGTCTTGTTCTGTTGCCCAAGCTACAGTGCAGTGGCCTCATCATAGCTCACTGCAACCTCAAACTCAAACAATCCTCCTCCCTCAGCCTCCTGAGTAGCTGGGACTACAGGACATGGAATCATGCCTGGCTAATTTTTCTATGTTTTATAGAGACAGGGTCTCACTCTTGCTCAGGATGGTCTCAAACTCCTAACCTCAAGTGATACTCCTGCCTCAGCCTCCCAGCATGCTAGGATTACAGGTGTGAGACACCTCACCCATCTTCAACAAGTGTTGATTAGTATTTGTTATGTACTCTGCACTCTGAGGGAAATACAGTTGATCCAAACATAGCTCCTACCACCAGGAGCTTATAATGTGTAATCTGAATGGCAAAACCAACTAGCACTCACTTCCATCTATTGTGATTCTATATATAGAGGTGATATATGCCAGTGATATTATACTGTAACATTATTAAAGGCCCCAAAATTGCTATGGGAGAAGGGACAAGAAGCATTGAAAAAAACTTTTGGCTGGCCTGATGGTAGTGCATTATCAGAACTTATTAACATTAGTGTCACTAAAGTTGGTATAAAACTCCCATTGCTAAATTTGACTGGCTTATAAAAATAAAAAGAAAAGCAAAAGAAAACAGAAAAAATTTTTTATTATGAAAATATTGAAATATCAGGAAAGTAGAAGTAGTAAACTGAATACCTATATATCGATCACATAGCTTCAACAATTGTCAATATTTTACCATATTTTTTCACTCACTGTAAAATTTATGGCTAAATCATTTGAAAGCTAATAACAGAGATTCTAACACGTCAACCTTAACCACTTTAGTATGCATTTCCAAAACATAAGGTCATTCTCTTCCATAACCACAGTATACTTACCATATCTCCCAAAATTGACAATAATTTTCTTATATCATCTAATACCAGCTCCATAGTCAAATTTCCCCCATTGTCTGAAAACATGGTTCTTATATCTTTTTTTTTTTTTTTTTTGAGACAGAGTCTCACTTTATTGCCCAGGCTAGAGTGAGTGTCGTGGCGTCAGCCTAGCTCACAGCAACCTCAAACTCCTGGGCGCAAGCGATCCTGCTGCCTCAGCCTCCCAAGTAGCTGGGACTACAGGCATGTGCCACCATGCCCGGCTAATTTTTTCTCTATATATTAGTTGGCCAATTAATTTCTTTCCATTTATAGTAGAGATGGGGTCTCGCTCTTGCTCAGGCTGGTCTCGAACTCCTGAGCTCAAACGATCCGCCCACCTCGGCCTCCCAGAGAGCTAGGATTACAGGCTTGAGCCACCGCGCCCGGCCTCTTATATCTTTTTAAAATTAATAAACCAAGATATAATCAACAAATCAAGATACACATCTTACATTTGGTCATGAGATTCTTAGGTCTCTTTAAGTCTAGAACCTCTTGTCCATGGCTTTTGTTTTATTTTGTTTTTCCAACATTGACTTTTAAGAGATCATGGCAGTTGTCCTATAAACTGCCACACATTCTGGATTTGCCTGATTATTTCTTTGTGCGTTATTTAACCTGTTCCTCTATCCCCTGAATTTCCTGTAAACTGAAGCCAGCTCCAAAGGCCTGATTTTTGGCTTAATATTTTTGGCAGGAGCCAAATTGGGTGGAGTTATGTAGTCTCCTATCAGGAGGGAGAAAAGGAATGCAAGTCCTTTTAGATCATCAGACCCAGAGAGACATTAAAATGAGTCAGCAATCACAGCCTACTCCTTCCTTTGAGCTATGTATTCATCTCTCAATACTGCTCGCAATTGCCACAAGTAGCTATAAATTAACCTAATAATGCTGCACTCGACACTATAACCCACACCCATAGCTTAACAACATATAGCCAATCAGTGATCAATGTTATTTTTACAAACCCATGGGAATTCCTGACAACACTTTGTATCAACCCACTCCCTCCCCTCTTTTGGTTTTAAAAACCCGCTTGTAACTAAGGCTGAATGAAGCTCATATCCAAGGTTACTTTGGTCTGAGTCTTCCCAGCAGCTGGCCTCAGTTTGGCTCAAATAAACTCTTTGAATTATATTTTGTGCCTCAGTCTCTTGCTTTTAGGTCAGCAGGAGGCACTTAATGCTGGTTGTCCCACCTTTGGTGATGCTAAGTGTGGTCCTTGGGTTAAAGCCATGGATGATGGGCAGATACAGGAGGAAAGAACTATTAACTCTGCTGGGGGAAGGGCTACTTCTGTTTGAAAGGTCTTCACAGGCCTAGGCACTGGATTTGGGCTTTAAAGAGTGTGTAAGGGCCAGGCGTGGTGGCTCACGCCAGTAATCCTAGCACTCTGGGAGGCCAAGGCGGGCAGATCGCTCAAGGTCAGGAGTTCAAAACCAGCCTGAGCAAGAGTGAGATGCCGTCTCTACTAAAAATAGAAAGAAAATTAATTGGCCAAGTAAAATATATAGAAAAAATTAGCCGGGCATGGTGGTGCGTGCCTGTAGTCCCAGCTACTCGGGAGGCTGAGACAGAAGGATCGACTGAGGCCAGGAGTTTGAGGTTGCTGTGAGCTAGGCTGACGCCAAGGCACTCTAGCCTGGGCAACAGAGTGAGACTATGTGTCCAAAAAAAAAAAAAAAAATGGAAAAAAATAAAAGGGTGTGTAAGAGCCTACTGGGTGGAGAAAGGGAAGGGAAGGGCTTTCCAGGTACATGTGGAGGCACAGCGTAGGGAAAGAGAATGACAAGCTTGAGGAAGTAGGAGGTGATAGCCCGATGTGGGTTGAGAATTATTACATTAATAATAACAAGCAGCACTTAGGGTGAGTTTACTATGTTCCAGGAACTAAGTGACTCATTTAATGCTCAGACTGTCCCGTGGAATGGGTGATACCGCCCCCATTTTAAGGATGTGGAAATCAGGGTTTAGCCATATGCAGTAACTGACCTGAAGTCACGTCACTAGGCACTGGCAGACTCGGGATTTGAACCCGAGGGCCAGACTACCTGAGCCCCTGCTTTTAAAATGACTAAACCACTTGGGGGATGATGATAGGGGAGGCAGGTTGGGGGCAGGTGGAGACGGGCCTTCTCGGCTATTCTAAGAAGTGCGGATGTTATTCCAGTGGCGATGGGGAGCCAGCGAAGGTTTCATGGGAATGGCGACTGGGCTGTGGGCCGTGACGGATGGAGGGAGGGCTGCAAGCGTGAGCCCTCAGGTTGAAGGACCAGCGCTCGTTCACGCCAGCCGGCCCCAGGGGACAGGGGTGAAGGGAGGGACTGAAGAGCCTTCCAGACCTGGCACACAGACTGTCAATGTCTGGCGCAGGGGGAGGGGCAGGCGACGCTGTTTCTCCGCGGGACCCCCCCTCCCACCTTCCCAAAGCACCAGCGCCGCACGCCGGGCGGGGACAGGTGGGCGCGGCACCTGTGCACCCCTCGCTTCCTCCAGGTGGTCCCCAACGCCCGGCATCCGGCCTCCGGCGTCCAGTCCGCCACCCAGTGGGGAGATGTGAGCTGCAAAGACCGGGCGACAACACCAGCTGCAACCTCCGAGGCCCAGAGAGGGGGAGCGACTGGCCCAAGGTTGCACAGCCAGATGTCGGCAGAAGCGAGTCTAGAACTCGGGCCATACCTCTTGACTGCAAGCCCGCTATGCTTTCTCGATGGAGATTATTCCAGAATCCAAGAGGAATCAAGACAGTCGCTGAGAGCTGTGGCCGCTAAAATGCGGGAGACCCCCCCCCCTCGGGATTCCGTTCTTTTCATTGCTATTTTCCCATTAGCAATTGGGAATTCTGAGGACCCGGCGGGGCGGTGGAAGCCGGGGGCCCCAGGCGCCCTCCCTGGCCGGGTCGTTGTCGCACAGCCCCTCCACCCGCGTCGGCCTGGCACCGCCTACGCGTACCCCGCACACCGCCACTTGGCGTGGAGCCCCTTGTGCCAGGACATACCCCTGGTCGCGGGACAGCGGCTCGTCCTTCTGCTCATGCTCAGCCCAAGGCAGGCAGGGTCCGTGGAGACAGTGGCAGGTACTGCTCTGTGGCCAGGCTGCGTTCCAATCTCTGCCTGGTACTCCTACTCACTAAAAAATTATTTATTTTTATAAAGGGTTTTGTGTTTGTTTTTTTTTTGAGACAGAGTCTCTGTCGCCTGGGCTAGAGTGCAGTGGCATCATCATAGCTCACTGCAACCTCAAGCTTCTGGGCCCCAGCGATCCTCCTGAATAGCTGGGACTACAGGCATGAGCCACCATGCCTGGCTAATTTTTCTACTTTTTGTAGAGTACTAGGATGACAGGTGTGAACCACCTCCTCCGGCCCTCCATTCAGTTTAAAGCCTTCCTTGATTCCCAGAATTTAAAGCACAGCTGGCATGATCTAAACTACCTGTAATGGGGTGGGGGAAGCAGGCTGTGTACCCCCTCCCCCACATCACTGACCTACACTTAGAAGGCCTGGGGTTTGTGGTCTTGCCCCTTGATAGCTGCTAGCTACTTGCTTTTGGGTAAATCATTTCATTTTTGTGCCTCAGTTTCCTCTGATCCCTGACTATACTCTGAGAATGGAAGGAAGCAAACAAGCAAATGTGTTTTCCAAGCATATTTAATTAATAACTTGGAAAAGTAATGTATTTATTTTTCTTTTCCGAATTTAATTTTTATGTAAAAGTTTTACAAAAGGAATGCATTAATACATTCCATGGTAAACGATTCACGGTATAATGAAGATTATAAAGATTCACGGTATAATATTCATGGTATAATGTCAAATGGAAAAGGCCAATCAATTGTATATGAAATAGGACCCCAACTTTGTTTTAGAAAGGTATAAATAAACCAGGTGCAAAGGCTCAGCACTTTGGGAGGCAGAGGATCACTTGAGCCCAGGAGTTCGAGGTTACAGTGACTATGATAGCACCACTGCACTCCAGCATGGTCAAAAGAGTGAAAATAGTATAAATACACTGAAAAAAAAAAAAAAAGGAAATCCACCAACATGTTAATTAGTGTTACCTCTGGGTGGTAGGATCACTGTAGATTATTACCTTTATTTTTCTATATTCAATTTTTTTTTCAAATAAGGATGCACTATTTTTATAAACAGAAGAAAACTACAGTTTTTTTTAAAAGAAAGTCTAAAGAACGTCTGAAAACATTCAAGGCTCAACAAGCAAATTAGATGTCACTTACGTGTCAGTAATCAGAAACCTTTAAAATGGAAATTCTGCCATTTGGAAGCTCCGTCCATCTTCCCCCAACACCACCTCTGTGCCTTAGCAAGACTGTAGCACCATGCCCAGACTGGTGGGTGGGTCGTGTTTTTTTCTCTTGAAGGTGGCATGCAGAGCTCTCTGCTCCCTTTGTTCCAGAACTTCACCAGCCTCCTCAGCATGAAGTCCCTCCTTTTGAAGTTAGGCCTGGCTCAGGCAGGGGAGCCATGGGTGGTCTTTCATGGGCCTGGAGAAGGCCCTCCAAAACCCTGCAGAGTTACCAGGTTACTTAATTAGCTGAGGAGGCCTGGTATTCACCAGTCTGAAAAAAAATCCGTGACACTCATGCCCCCTCTCTTTGGGTTATCTTCTCTCACAGCCTTACTGAACCTAGAAGCTCAAAAACCTTCAGTGACTCCTCATTTCCCTCAGGGTGGGTATTGGCTAGCTTCCTTAGTCCGACATTTAAGGTCTGTAGGATCTAAACCAATCTTCCTTACAACTCCCATGTGCCAATCAAATGGCCTGTCTGCCATCCCCAAAGCCAGAAAGGGACTATAACGAATGAAGAAAGCTGGGTGTGAGGCAATGGGGAGAGGTGAGGACTGTGGCAAACTGGAGCAAGCCTACTTCCTAAAGGGATGGCCACTTCTAGTACCAGTCAATGGTTTTCTGGTGAGGTCTTCCAGTTTTCAAGAGAACCGGGAAATCTGGATTTTTATGTGAAATCTTCTGATTTTTAAATAAATACTGGCAGCTAATTCACAAAATGCATTTGGCCAGTCTGCTGATCACAATTTGTGACTTGTCTTGGGAACACATTGAACTTTTCTTCCTCTGCACCTCTGCTTTTGCTATTCCCACTGCCAAGAACACCCTCCCACTCATCTGAGTCTAATGAACTCCACCTATTGTCAGACCCAGCCAAAACACCACCTGTTCCATGAGCATCCCTGGGTGTCCTCAGCTAGAAACGACATCTCCCTCCTTGGGGCTGCACTAGTCATTTAGTTCTGTGCCTGTTCTACCCCATGCCACAGTTGTTTTGGCAAGAGTCCTATCTTTCCTGGTAGACAATGAGCTCCTAAAATAGTCAACGAATATTTTTGGAGCACCTGCTATATCATAAACACCATGCTAGGCACAGCCTAGAACAAAATGGATATCTTTGCTTTGATTCTAGTTCAGGAGACAGATTTTAAGTAATAATTTCTAAGATACCTAATTCCAACTGTGATGAGTTTTATGGAGTTAAAGTTTATAAAAGGGACTTTTTTTTTTTTTTTTTTTTGAGACAGAGTCTCGCTTTGTTGCCCAGGCTAGAGTGAGTGCCATGGCGTCAGCCTAGCTCACAGCAACCTCAAACTCCTGGGCTCAAGCAATCCTGCTGCCTCAGCCTCCCGAGGAGCTGGGACTACAGGCATGCGCCATCATGCCCGGCTAATTTTTTCTATATATATTAGTTGGCCAATTAATTTGTTTCCATTTTATAGTAGAGACGGGGTCTCACTCTTGCTCAGGCTGGTTTCGAACTCCTGACCTCGAGCAATCCGCCCATCTCGGCCTCCCAGAGTGCTAGGATTACAGGCGTGAGCCACCGCGCCCGGCCTAAAAGGGACTTAATCCAGGCAGGAGGATTAAGCCAGTCATGGGGTAGAGTGTGGAAGCATTAGCACCAGGGTGCAAGGTTATACAGTTTACTGCATCAAGGTAACCAGCTGAGGGGGCAGGTGACAGCTGAAATCTAGTCCTTGTTCACTTGCCCAAGCTATGACTTTTTCTAATGTGCACAAAGGCATTGTGTAGACTGGCAGGGTGGCCTGGGCAATGACCATATCCTCCATGGCCCAGAAGGCCACATTAAGGTGTTCAATTCTTATCCTGAGACATCTTATATATCCCCCTCCCTAACCATGTCACTTAGGGGCGTCACAGTCCACGCGCTCCCAGAGAGAGTGCACAGTAACAGAAACTACCTTCACAGGGTGCCTGGCGTGAGCCCCGCACTGTGCCAGGGCCACACACTCATTCCTCCTTTCTTATCCTCCAAAGGATGTAACCATTCTTTGATTCCAATCGAACAGATGAGAAAACGGAGGCAGAGAGGTCGGGCAGCCTGCCCAAGGTTGGCTGACGGTTAAGGCTGCGACCCGCTCCCAGGTCCGTGGGAGTCCGAGCCCCTTCTCTTGGCTGCCGTGCAGCAGGGTCCTCATGAACACACAGGAAGCACAAGGAGCTCAGAGTCTTGCTACTCAAAGAGGGGCTGGGAGCCCACAACCTTGGCATCACCGGAAGTCCGTCAGAAATGCAGCTCTCAGGTTCTAGCCCAGTCCTAGTGAATCAGCATCTGTCTATTACAAGAATCACAGATACGTTACACGCTGAGAGGCACTAGAGAATAATCCAAGCAAGGTGGCATACTGTCTCTGCAGTTCTTATATAACAGTCTAGCATCTCACAGGCCAGGTTTCCAATAAACTGAGAAAAACTTATTATAACTAAATTGCGAGAATTGCTAACTGTTCTATCCATCTATCCACCCCAGTGTTGTCTTGTATTGCTACTCCAAGGGTAAAAGATAAGCTGATGTCTACCCTGCTTCTGCTCAGATCTCTAGTATAGATCTGCCCCCATCCAGGAATACATCTGAAGCTGTTTGGCCTTTTCTCCTGGTTCACTACTGCTCCAAATCATCTTCCACTTGGGGTCCATCCTGATCCCCAGATCATTTTCTGGGACCCACTTTTCACAAGACAGTTCCTTATCTTAGCCTGCAAACTAAAAGAGGCAGATGGTTGGGTAGGAAAGATTACAGGGTGAGGAAAAGCTGGATTCCCCTTCAGCTCTCAGGCCACATGCTGCGTACCCTACCCCGACTTCTCCATCCCCATCTGAAAAATGGGTGGGATGGAATGGATTAGGAATAACTGTATCAGAGGCCTGGCAGGGAGCATAAAGCGAGTTCAGTGGCCTAGGTGAAACAGTGGGGAGCAAGTGGAGATCGTTGCAAACTAGAAGGTGCAATGCCCTGACCCAAAAAGGTAGCCCCACTCAGAAATAGGCTGTTGTTGTCATGGGATATATGTTGCCATATATTCTAATTTTTCAAGATTTGGGAATCAGATTTCCCCCTATGAAATGTATGATGTTGAAGTACTGAGAACGAGTGAAAACACACACACACAACACTGGGCCAAGTAAAGATCAGGTGCAGGCCAGATGCGCCCGTGGGCTGCCAGTCTGCGATGCGTGGCTCGGATGCCACGCTAGTGCTCACGTGTAAGCCTTGATTCCATCCTATGTGTAGCTCTTTTAGAATGCGGCAAAGCAGCCGCTGGGAGGGCGGGATGGGGGGCAGGGGAGGACGTCCGCGGCTCCCGGAGCCTGTCCACGGTCGGTGCGGCGGCCCCTCCCCACCCCGTCCCTCTCGGTGCCCCCTCCCCACGCCTCTCCGGGAATGGGCCCAGCTAGGGGACTCGGCGCTCGATCCGGGTGGCCGGTCGCAGGGCGTCAGTTGCTTCACACCCTCCCTACCTGCTCGCCCGCTCTCCCGGCAGCGATGACTCAGCCTCGGGAGGAGGGAGGGGGAGGGGAGGAGGGAGAGGGCGGGGGCGGAGCAAAGGGAGAGGGAGGAGGGGGTGGAAAGGAGGGCGGAGGGGAGAAGGAAGGAGGAAAGAGAGGACAGGGAGGGAGGAGGAGCAGAAGTGGGGGCGCAGGGGCGGAGGGGGAGGGTGGGAGCCCCAGCTCCCCCTCCTCCCGCGGCCGGCTGAGATTGGCCGGGGCTGGTGGGGCGCAGGTGGGACGGCGGCGGAGGCGGTGGGGCCCAGGTGCGGAGAGGAGGGTGGTTGCTGCTCCCTACCCCCATTCATTCCGGGTGCCCGTGGGTGCACGTGGGTCGCCGCCACACCCACAGGCCCACCCCCCGGCGCCGCGGGACGCGAGGGCGGGCCGAGGGCGCCGCGAGCGCGTGTGCAGGCCGGGTCCTTGGGGAGCGCCTCCGGGCCGCGGGCCTGGGCAGCGGGAAGGGGATGGAGGCGGTGCTCCCAGGGGAAAGGGAAAAGCTACACCACGTGTCGCCAGGTGGAAACTTAAAGGGAGAAATGGGCCTACTGGGTGCATATTTGCTGGTCTACGCAAGTAGCCAGAACGCAAGGTTGAATTTGGAAGGCGCCCCAAGAGGACGTTTCCTTAGCAATTTTTGGTAATATAAATGAATGGACTGTCCTATGGGAGCATGTCTTGTGTGTACATACAGAGGCCGGGGAGGGTGACTCCTGCCTGTAATCCTAGCACTTTGGGAGGCTGAGGCAGGAGGGTTGCTTGAGGCCATGAGTTCAAGACCAACCTGGGCCACATAGTGAGAGCGCCCACCATCTCTACCAAAAAAAAAAATTAGCAGAAGGTGGTGGCCTGCTGTAGTCCCAGCTACTTGGGAGGTGAACTAGGGGTTCGCTTGAACCCAGGAGTTCGAGGTGACAGTGAGATGTGATGGCACCACTGCCTCAAGGCTGGGCCACAGAGTGACACCCTGTTGCTAAAAGAAAAATACATACAAGTTTAAAATATGCCTTTTTGTATGTATGTTCATATGTGTGTTTGGGAGAATATATAGGAGCGTATGTGTGTGTCATTGAATACTGTATGTATGTGTAAGCACATTAATAGCTGCATATGAGTTTGTGTGCAGGAATACATTTCTGTGTGTATGTACAGGTAAGTATCTTTATGTGCCTAAATGTTAAGCATGTATATGAGACCTATGGGCTTGTCTGGGTTTGTATTTGAATACATGTAGGTACACGAATTTGTGGGTTCGTGTATATGACTGCGTATCCTTGGATGTGTATTGTTTTGTGTGTCAGTGTCACATATATATGTATGTGTATATGGGACTACACATGTCTTTGTGGGATTGTAGTATGCTTGTGTACATGTGTTTATGCACGTGTGTGGAAATACATTTGTGACCAGTCTGTGAGCAGGCCTGCAGCGTGTCCTGAGGTTGCATGTATGTGTCTGTGTGTACGAAGGAGAATGTGTGTATGTGTTTTGCAGTCTGTGTGGATGTCACTGTGTGTGTGTCTTAATGGAAATCTGTGGCCACCCTACCCTGTGATAATGGCCACATGATTCTGAAGGGTTGGGCTGGTCAAGGCCCCCCCCCCCCTTGGAGAAGGCGGTTCTTAGGGGTAGGGACTGTGGAGGAAGGAAAGGCTGAGTGACCTGGCCCACTGGGTAGACCATCCAGAGCCGTGGGCGACAAGGTTGAAGCAAGACCAAGGAAGGCCCTGAATGCCAGACACGGTCATTGTGGCCTCCTCCACCCTCTCAAGCGCTCCACCTACTTCCCTCCTGGCCCTCTGCATACTCTACCTTGTCAGTGCTGTCGTGTACCGTGCATGTCCTTTGTGACTAACAATAGCAACACTGATAGAGCGTTACTACGAGCTTGTCCCTTAGAAGCACTTAACAGGCGTGAGTCAGCTCTGTGAGGCAGAAACTTGGTATCCCTGGTTTTACTGAGGGGGAGCAGGAGGTTGGGTGCCTGTTGGTGGTTACACAGCCAGCTGGTAAAGGGGCCTTGGATTCAGAGGCCCCTTGTCCCCACAACCCCTATTGACATTTTGGGCCAGATAATTCAGTGTCATGTGTGGTTGTCCTGTGCATTGTAGGAGGATTGGCAGTATCCCTCGCTTCTACCCAACGGATGCTAGTAGCACTTCCCTGCCCAGATATGATAACCAAAATATCTCTAGGCTTTTCCAAATGTCCCCTGGGGACAAAATCCTCCTGGATTGACAGCCACTATAGTCGACTATTCTGCCTCCCTAGATAAACGTTTTCCAAGGGGCTGCACTGTTTTCACCCTGTCCAGTGGCTTCAGCTGTCCCCTTCTTTTACAGTCATCCTCATGGCTGTGCAGGCAGTCCCTGTCTCTGTCACAGTCAAACAGAAGGCTTAGCAGCTGGGCCACGTTGCCCAGTAAGGCAACCTCTCGGAGCCCCGGCCACAGAAAGCACAGGGCTCGGCACCTTGCAGACACCTCTGTAGCTCTTATTAATCTCATTGGAGTCGCGGGGGTTCCCTGGGGTCAGAGCCTAGAGGAGGAGTGCCCGGAGCCAGCTGACCTCTCTTGCCCAGAGCTGTGCATGGTGCTGGTTCTGTAAGTTTGCTCTCCCGGCTCAGCGAGAGCTCTGCACTATGGAGTCCCATTTTATGCTGTTGTATCCTGCGCCATTTCAGCTTTGCACATGACAACGCCTGGCTTTCCCCTCTGGCAGAACCTGATTTTAAGGAGCAAGTGCTGCCTTGTGGCCAGAGCAGGTACTCAGGAAGGGCAAGTCGGGCTGTCAGCAGGGCTCTCAGTGGCGTGTCAGAACCTGGGCCCCAGCCCAGGCAGCGTGCATGGCATGGCGCTGCAGCACCAGGCACCCTAGCAGGGCGGCGCCCGAGCAGCAGGTGCAGGAGAGGGAGGTGGCTCTGCCACACCTGGAGGAGGCCTGAGACTCCCACTACAGACAAGACAGACAACAGTGCTCACAGAGGACATCCGTGCCACTGCTGTGTCTGCTGCCACTCGGGAAACTCTTCTCTTGACTGTTCCTTTGCTGCAAGGTCTCCCCTCTGCTCCTTCTATCCTCCTCCATCCCTGCGCTATTCCCAGTGTTCACAGGGCCCTTTGCTCCTCTTGGGGGACTACAGAGCAAAGTGGTTAAAGGCGAGGGTTCGTGTGCCTCGCGTGAGTCTGTGTGATCTTGGGCAAAGCTCTTCACCTCTCTGTGCCTCAGCTTCCTCATTTCTAAAGTGGGGATACTAAGCGGCACCATCTCACAGGATTAAATGAGATACTGCATGTAAAGTTGTTAGCTACATAGAAAGCCCTTAATACGCAATAGCTACCATTATTGCTATTATTGTTTTTTTTTTTTTTTTTGAGACAGAGTCTTGCTTTGTTGCCCAGGCTAGAGTGAGTGCTGTAGCGTCAACCTAGCTCACAGCAACCTCAAACTCCTGGGCTCAAGTGATCCTCCTGCCTCAGCCTCCTAAGTAGCTGGGACTACAGGCATGCACCACCATGCCCGGCTTATTTTTTCTATATATATATATATTAGTTGGCCAATTAATTTATTTTTTTATTTTATTTTTATAATAGAGACAGGGTCTCGCTCTTGCTAAGGCTGGTTTCGAACTCCTGACCTCAAGCAATCCGCCCACCTTGGCCTCCCAGAGTGCTAGGATTGCAGGCGTGAGCCACCACGCCCGGCCTGCTATTATTCTTGATTAACAGTAAAATGAGCCTGGGTACAGTGGCTCACACCTGTAACCCTAACACTTTGGGAGGCTGAGGCAGGAGGATCACTTTAGGCCAGGAGTTCGAGACCAGCCCGGGCAACATAGGAAGACCCCCACCTCTACAAAAAATAGAAAAAATTAGCCAGGCATGGTGGTATAAACCTGTGGTCCCAGTGACTTGGGAGGCTGAGGCAGGAGGATCGCTTAGGCCCAGGAGTTTGAGGTCGCAGTGAGCTACAGTGACACCACTGCACTCTAGCCCAGGCAACAGAGTGAGACCCTGTCTCAAAACAAAACAAAACAAAACAAAAAACAAAACCCAGAAAAACACAAGACAAAAAAAGCCACAAAAACACTAATAAAATGAGAATCGGCTACTAATTGCCAGGCACTGTGCTAAGCTCTAGATGATCCTTTTTGCATTTGATCGCTCCAAAAGCTCTAAGAAGAAGGTGCTGAACAACTCACCCAGGTGACAGCTCTGAATCTGAACCTGAGTATCGTCACTACAAGGCCCGCTGCCTGCACTTCTCCACTGAAAGCAGACTTCACCGTAGGCAGGAGGGGCTCATTTCCAGCTGATGTGTCCTGGTGAATTTTTTTTTTTTTTTTTTTTGAGACAGAGTCTCACTTTATTGCCCAGGCTAGAGTGAGTGCCGTGGCGTCAGCCTAGCTCACAGCAACCTCAAACTCCTGGGCTCAAGCAATCCTGCTGCCTCAGCCTCCCAAGTAGCTGGGACTACAGGCATGTGCCACCATGCCCGGCTAATTTTTTCTATATATATTAGTTGGCCAATTAATTTCTTTCTATTTATAGTAGACATGGGGTCTCGCTTTTGCTCAGGCTGGTCTCGAACTCCTGAGCTCAAATGATCCGCCCACCTCGGCCTCCCAGAGAGCTAGGATTACAGGCGTGAGCCACCGTGCCCGGCCTGTCCTGGTGAATTTGAGTGTCCTGGAGAAGGAGGTACTAAGGGGACAGAAGAGGGGGGTTTGGGCTCAAAGGAGGTGAAGTTTCCTTTCTTTTTCAGCTATTGATGGAACCACTTAGCACAGCAGGCTGTGGTCTCACGGCCTCTGAGAAGTATTGCCAGGTTTTTACTACTGCATAAAGTCTATTTTCATTACAAGCCAGGGTGTATATTGTTCCAGTGCTTTGTGTTTGAATTGGACCGTAGGAGAAGTACAGCAAGGTACTAACTTGTGGCGAGTCAGAGGACAGGTGGGAGGCCCATTGTAAAGTTGCTGCCAGCGAAAGACGATGTGTTCACCAGGAGCTATGAGAACGTGGCCAGGTGTGTAGGGGAGGATGGTCCATGTGGAAGGGTTAGTTCGTCCAACACATAGGCCAAAGGGGATGAAGGGAGCCATGTGATAACTGTTTTTGTTAAAAGATACTCAAGGCATTACTTTTCCTTGCACTGTGATAGTGTGGTTGTGGTAGTTATCTATTCCTCTGCAGCAAATCACCCCAAAGCTTATGGCTTAAAACAATACATATTTGTTATCTCACAGTTTCTGTGGATCTGGATTTCAGGGACAATTTATCTGGGTGCCGCTGGATCAGGATTGGTCGTGAAGTTGCAATCACGATGTCAGCCACAGGCCAGGCACTGAGGTCTCAGACTCCTTATAGGACAAAAACCACACTTGGCTGCTTTCTGATCTCTAGCTCAGCCCTGGCCCCAAGTTCACGTTCATGGAGTCCTGATTAAGTGGAATGGAATACAGATAATTGAAAATATCTGTTTTTTCTCTCCTCTGGGACCCAATCTGCCCTGTGGTCTGGCAGTAGTAGATGCTGAATAAAGGTTTATTGAGTGAATCAGGAGCGGCCTGGCCCTGACGAGGGACAAGGTTTGGGGACGGCATTTCGGCCTGGGACATGTGGCCCTGGGCCCCCATCCAGCCATCATATTTGCAGGGCAGGGGGAAGCAGGCAGCCTGTGCCTGATTTAAATTCCTGGCTGTTGAGGCCCAGAGAGAGACAGGGACTTGCCCGAGGTCACCCGGATGTTGACAGCGCCAGCACGAGGCTGCGTGGCTCCCAGCCCGGGCCCTCCCCCTAGTCAGTGTTGGTCCCACCACACCCTGCAGAAAACACAGGGGAAAGGGGGCCTGGGTGCCTAGGGGTTCCCAAGGTCCAGCTGGAACTTTCTCAAGCAAGAGCTCACCCCACCCATTTCACAGACACAGTAACTGAGGCACCAGGAGTCTGCAGGCCTTGCCCCGCAGGGAATTTGCAGGGGAGAGAAGCCCAGCCAGGCGGCCGCAGTGTGAAGCTTTTCCTATATTCATGCTCTGTTTCTTGGCCAGCCCAGGGTGAATCTCACTTCCCCAGATCTAGGATTTATTGTTCACACGTTCTCCACATGTTAGCAGGTCAAGGTGCCTGAGAAATCTGCTCGGCTGACCTTGGTGGTCCTTCGGGTGAAGCCCAGAGCACCGGAGTCTAGCCCAGGGTCACATGGCAATCAATCACAGCAGTGCTGGCCACGGGCTTCCAGATGGCTCTCCCGCCCCCTGTGGTTTAGCCACGGCCTCCAGCCAGCAGGCAGAGGAGGGGAGACAAAGCCTGGAAAACGAAAGTGATGCCCTGATGTGTTTCAGGGAGCCAAGGTCAAGGCCCCTCCACCCACATATGTAGCCAGTGCTTTGTGCTCACCTAGCGGTTCTCAAACTTTTTGGTCTCAGAAACTCTTTTTTTTTGAGACATAGTTTCGCTTTGTTGCCCAGGCTAGAGTGAGTGCCGTGGCGTCAGCCTAGCTCACAGCAACCTCAGACTCCTGGGCTCAAGCGATCCTTCTGCCTCAGCCTCCCGAGTAGCTGGGACTACAGGCAAGCGCCACCATGCCCGGCTAATTTTTTCTATATATATATTAGTTGGCCAATTAATTTCTTTTTATTTATAGTAGAGACGGGGTCTTGCTCTTGCTCAGGCTGACCTGAGCAATCCACCCACCTTGGCCTCCCAGAGTGCTAGGATTACAGGCGTGAGCCACCACGCCTGGCCAGGAGCTCTTTATACTCTCAAAAGTTATCTAGGATCCTAAAGAGCTTTTGTTGATATGGGTTATAGCTACCAATATTTACTGGGTTAGAAATCAAAACTGAGAAATTTAATAAAAATCAGTGTAAAAGTAACAACAAACTACATGTTAACATTATCTATTTTATGAAAAATAACCGTATTTCAAAAACAACAAAAAAAAGTAGTGCGAAGAATAGCATTGTTTCACATTTTTTCCAAATCTCTGGCTCAATAGAGGACAGCTGGATTCTCCTATCTGCTCATATCACATGACACGCAACTTCCAGAAAACTCCACCTTACACTCATGAGAGAATGAGAGTGAAAAAGGCAAGTAACATGCTATGTCCTGTTATTCCCTCTCATACCTTACCATGAAAATAATTTTGACCTCACAGATACCCTAACAGGGTCTCCCGATCATACTCTGAGAATTGCTGGTCTACACTATTGATTTAATCTTACAGTAACTCTGTGGGGTGAATCCTGTTGCTATTCCCATTTTATAGATAAGCAAAGCAAGCCTCAGCAAGGCTATAAGTCTCTCTCAAAGACACACAGCCAGGGAGGGCAGAGCCAGGATTTGAAGCCTACTCTGTCAACTCTGGGACCTGTGCTTTGTTTGTTTGTTTGTTTGTTTGTTTTTGAGACAAAGTCCCACTCTGTTGCCCAGGCTAGAGTGAGTGCCGTGGCATCAGCTTAGCTCACAGCAACCTCAAACTCCTGGGCTCAAGCAATCCTCCTGCCTCAGCCTCCTGAGTAGCTGTGACTACAGGCAAGCGCCACTATGTCCGGCTAATTTTTTCTGTGTATTTTTAGTTGGCCAATTAATTTCTTTCTAAGTAAAGATGGGGTCTTGCTCTTGGGCTCAGGCTGGTTTTGAACTCCCAACCTTCATCCATCTGCCCACCTCAGTCCCCCAAAGTGCTAGGATTACAGGCATGAGCTACCATGCCCAGCCAGGGACATGTGCTTTTAACAGTGTCACTACTCCAGCTCCTGGCTGATGAGCAGATGCTGACACAGTAGGAGGGACAGGATCAGGAAGCAGTCAGAGGTTTTGGGGTGCCCTAACGGGGGAGATAGATACAGGCTGGTGGTTAATAGTGTGGGCTTGGGAACATGCCGCCTGGACCCACATCCTGGCTCTGCCCCTTAAGTTGTGTGACCTGGGACAAAATATCCGACCTCTCTGAGCCTCAGATACCCCATCTGTAAAATGTGACAACAGGATATTTATATCACAGGGTCCGTAGGAGGATTAAATGTTAATTCGTGTCAATTCTAACAGTGCTAATGCATATTGTATGTAGTATATGTCTTTTAGTTGGTATAAATCTGAGAACTGGGCCCTGGACATGGTTTTTCTGAAGCTGCAGAGCGGGAGGTCCAGAAGGCAAGGCCCGGGACAGGGAGAGGAGGGGTGACCTCCGGGAAGGAGGAGCTGTGACACTGAGAACAGGCTGCTATCAGGTGGGGGGCAGGGCTGATGCTCTACTCCTTGGATTTCAGGCATCCAAGCCAGTGTGAGTAATACAGTGTGACAGGAGGGCCAGCCTTGCCTGCCCCAGGGACGGAGGCCAAACCCCTTGCCCACTGAGGATGAGTCTAGGGTGCCAATGTCCATTCCAGAAAAGTCACCAGCTGACCGGTCTCTCCTGACCCGGTTCAGGTAGTGAAGGCACGAGCCGTAGCAGCCTTTTGCTCCTGCCAGCCAAACTCTGGAACAACGCATCTGGACCCACGTTGCCAAGGGATGCCAAGAACCTCTTGCCAAACTGCCTCCTTATCCTCTTGGTAGGTGGCAAGAGTAGCAATGGGACTGCACACATGACACAGCAAGTTGGGGACATAAGTCCCAGGCCACCTGGCATCTACTTCAGGTTGTAGCCACCAGGCCAGGCCACCTTCCTTCCTCGACCATCTGCTTGTGAAGGTGGCAGCCCGGGAGCCCGACTGCCTGATGGGAGTCTCAGCTCTGCCACTTCCTGGCTGTGTGACTCCGGGCGAGATGCTTAACCTCTCTGCACCTCAGTTTCTTTATCTATAGAATGGGAATAGTAAATTTACCTCCTTCACTGGGATATGTGTGGATTAAAGAGAACTGATCCGTGCAAAGAACTCTGAACACTGCCTAGTGTAAAGTGAGCACTTAACATCCGTGGTTAACATTGTCACTGTCGTCATCATCATCATCAAGCTCTTGAACACTATTAGGGGACACAGTGGGGTGGTCTTCATAGAGTACCCGTTCTGCTTTGTGTGGGGCCTTGGGAAGGACGGACAAAGGCCCCAGCAGGGCTGGGTTTTGGCTTCTGCATGGGGCCTAATTCATTGTGTGATCTTGGACACATCACTTGCCTCTTTGGGTCTCAGGGTCCCCAGCCGGGACAAGGTGGGGGGGGGGTCTTTAAAAATTTTTTCTGTCCTATCTCTAGTGTCATGACATTTCTCCCACAAAACAGCCATGTAAATTTGCATGGCCACTCACTGCAGTATTGTTTATAAGGTGACAGTAAACATTTAGAAATGGTCTTGTTGTCCTTCCTCATTGAGGTTTTAAAAATAAGGGATTAATAGCCCGAAACTGGAAACAATCCAAACGTCCGTCCGCAGGCGAAGGTGTACACGCGCTGTGGTCGCCGGGCAGTGGTGTGACCCTCAGCAGTAAAAAGCGATAAACTCCTGGCGACGCAACAACGTGGATGGATCTCAAAAACGTCACGCCGAGCAGAGGAAGACTTACCCCAGAATGTGCACTGTATGGTTTCACGCATGGTATTCAAGAAAAGGGAAATTTACACTATAGGGACAAGAAACAGTTCAGTGGGTGCCTGGGGCTGGTGTGGGGACAGAGGATTGATTGCAAAGGGGCATGAGGGAACTTTTGAGATGCCAGAAATGTTCTAGATTAGATTGCAGTAGTGGTTGTGCCACTGTGTAATTTTTTAAAACTCATTGAACTGTACTCTTTTTTTTTTTTTTTTTTTTTGAGACAGAGTCTCACTTTATTGCCCAGGCTAGAGTGAGTGCCATGGTGTCAGCCTAGCTCTCAGCAACCTCAAACTCCTGGGCGCAAGCGATCCTTCTGCCTCAGCCTCCCGAGTAGCTGGGACTACAGGCATGTGCCACCATGCCCGGCTAATTTTTTCTATATATATTAGTTGGCCAATTAATTTCTTTCTATTTATAGTAGAGATGGGGTCTCGCTCTTGCTCAGGCTGGTCTCGAACTCCTGAGCTCAAACTATCCGCCCACCTCGGCCTCCCAGAGAGCTAGGATTACAGGGTTGAGCCACCGCGCCCGGCCTGAACTGTACTCTTTAAAATGGGTTTTAATACATTTCATTGTATGTAAATTATACCGTAGGGAAGCCGTTTAAAAAAATAGATACACCCAATAGATTCCACCCATACAAGGAAAGCTCTGAATGTGTCAAAGGAGTGGGCTACATCTCTAGGCACCAATATGGAAAGATGTCCTCGTTAGCCTGATTTTTGTTTTTGTTTTGGTCTAGGTTTTTTTTTTTATTTCAGCATATTATGGGGGTACAAATGTTAAGGTTACGTATGTTGCCCATGCCCCCCTCCCACCCGCCCCACCCGCCCCACCCGCCCTACACCCGGTAAATGTTATTCCTATATGTCCACTTAGGTGTTGATCCGTTAATACCAATTTCTTGGTGAGTACATGTGGTGCTTGTTTTTCCATTCCTGAGATACTTCACTTAGTAGAATGGGTCCCAGCTCTACACAGGAAAATACAAGAGGTGCTATATCACCATTGTTTCTTAAAGCCGAATAGCACTCCATGCTGTACGTATTCCACATTTTATTAATCCACTCATGTATTGATGGGCACCTGGGTTGTTTCCACACCTTTGCTGGTCTAGGTTTTTTTAAACACATTGAGTTGTCAAATGAAAAATAAAAGCAAGCTGTGTCATGACAGTGGCGACACTGATATTTATTGAAAGCTCACTGTGGGCCGGGGAGGTGCCTCACGTACATTATTTTGTTTAATCTTGACAATATCCATGTGAGGGTTAATAGATGAGAAAATTTAGGCTCAGAGAGATTAAATAATGTGCCTGGGTAGGAAGCTGAGTAGCCACATGGCTGGGACCCAGGACACGCTCTGGGCCACCACACGGCGCTGTGTCATACGATTCCAATTCATTAATTGACCGTGTTAGGCTGTGTGTAGGAAAAAATCTAGAGAGGTGACTCCAAACTGGGCCCCTTGGGGTTCTACCTGGAAGGTGAATTTACAGGCACCTTCGCTTTCCATATCTTCTGTCTCCGTTCTGTTCCAGCTGATTGATTGCAACTGAGTTACCTTTGCCACTGGAGAAAGCAAAACAGGTTAAAAAAAAAAAAAGTATGAAAAAATGTCTCCGTCTTCTATCTCTTCTGCTCAGGACCTGGCCACCCTCTCCTCCCTGCTCCCTCTCGCGGACGGGGCCACGTGCCTGCCCGGCCCCCCAAGCCCCACTGATAAAAGGGCCCCAGCCAGCCGAGACTCATATCAGGCCGGAACAGCCCCTGCCGTCCCATCCAGCCGGTCCCCCAGGGAGGGTGCGCCCCGTCCCAGAGTCAGCAGGCTCCAGGGCCCGGGAGATAACAGGAGCTGCAGGGTGGGAGGCTGTGCGGGCCAGCAGTGCAGGGTCTCCAGCAGGGAGGCGGCGTGGCCAAGTGAGACCGTTGTCGGGCCTCTCTCCGCTGGACATATAAGGCCTCTGAGACCCAGAGAAGGGGTGACCTGCGCAGCCCACGTGTGTGGGCCTGGCTCTGTCTGTTGTGTGACCCTGGGCACATGTCAGCCCCTCTCTGGTCCTCAGGTTTCCCTGGGATTCCTTGGTTCCAGCCTGGTCCTCTTTGGGGAAGTAAACTGGGCCCTGAGGCCATCGTGGGAATCAGCATCGTAGACGAGATGTCCTCAGCCCCCACGTCTGACCCCCACGGGGAAGTGTGGACACCCAAATGCAACCTCATGCCCGTGACCGTGGTCACACTCATCTGCCCGGGCACGCACAGGTCTGCACGCCCCAAGGACAAGCTGGGCCACCCCTGGCCAGACATAGGCTTGTTTACATGTCTAAAGGTCGGGTGCCAGCTGCCAGGAAGGGCCTCAGCTGGTGAGAGTCTACAGCTGTGTCCCCAGATGGCAGATAACGTGTGCCCTGGGAAGGGACTGCCAGACCCAAGAGAGGGTGGGGTGATGACACCGGGTGACCCTCTCTGGTAGAGCCCCTGCCGGCTCTGTCGCTGTGGCCCTGCCTGGCACCTCTGGGCCCTGCCTGGGCCACTTCTACCACCCCTGCCCTCTAGGAGCGCCCCCAGGCCTGCTAGCCTGGTTCCCCTGACCCTGTCGTGGCTCTGCACTGCCGCCATGGCTTTTATGCCACTGGGCACTTCCACCCCCCAGCCTCAGTTTCCTCATCTGTAAAGTGGGGAAAGCCATAGCTCCTATCTGACAGGGTGCAACGAGGAATGAGTGAGCTAAGGTGCGGCATGGTGGCAGGTGAATGGAAGGGACCTGACACAGGGGTCTCTATTTTTAGGGATAGGTTCGTGTTCTGGAAGCCCTGATTCCCAAGGTAAGGAGGCTTCAGAGATCTCCCATCTGACATCTCACAGGCACAGGGTGGAGCCTAGAAGTCCTGTCTGTCCCCTTTGGCTTTCTTCCCCTGCAGCATTTCCCATTTTCTAATCCCACCTTTTCCCCTTAGCAGCAGGCCACCTGTCCCCATTCACACCATCCCACATAATGGATCATGCAGACTTCTCACATCCGTGAGAACACAGAAGTAAATCAGGGGCTTCTAGTCTGGTTGTGGTGTTGGGACTTACACATTAAAACCTTAAAGACTGGCACCTATTCACTGGGCACAGTGGCTCACGCCTGTAATCCTAGCACTCTGGGAGGCCAAGGCAGGAGGATTGCTCAAGGTCAGGAGTTCAAAACTAGCCCGGGCAAGAGCAAGACCCCCGTCTCTACTAAAAATAGAAAGAAATTAATTGGCCAACTAAAAATATATAGAAAACATTAGCCGGGCACGGTGGTGCCTGACTATAGTCCCAAACTACTTGGGAGGCTGAGGCAGGAGGATTGCTTGAGCCCAGGAGTTGGAGGTTGCTGTGAGCTAGGCTGACGCCACAGCACTCACTCTAGCCTGGGCAACAGAGTGAGGCTACCTCAAAAAAAAAAAAAAAAAAAAAGAATGGCACCTGTTCAATGTGTGTGTACCCAGGGAACAGACAGGGGGTGGACACTCAGCTGCAATCTCTGCCTGGGACAGATTACTCTTTTTTCTCCCCCCCCACCCCCCGAGGGATACTCTTGGTCATACAAACTCTTGACCACTGACCTGCAAGGAAGAGGGAAGCTCATTCTGTTTTAAGGTAGTTCACTCTATGACCAAATATTTACCAAAATTTTCTTTACATTACATTGGCAAAAATGTGAACACTGATAACATCCGGGACGGGAGAAGCCAGGAGGAAAGAGGCTCCCCTCCCGTGCTGTGGGTGAGAACCAAAGTGGGCACCGCCCACTGGGAGTGATTAGTGTCTTTATCAACAGACCACGCACTCCCCATAGCCCAGGATTAGACTCCTGGGAATCTACAGACAGAAATGCTAGCACAGAGGAATCTATCTGTTCACAGATGTTTCTGGAAGCATTTTTCTTTGATTTTTTAAGGAAAAGTACAAAACTGGAAGTCATTCCAATGACTATCCACAGAGGGTTGAATACCTAGACATTTTGTGACCCAACCACACCATGGAATATTATACAGATGCCCAAAGGCACAGATGCCTTGGAACGTTTCCAAGATTCACTGACAAGTGAAAGAAGCAAGTCGAAGAATATAATCATATATGATTAGAATTCTGAAAACAACACACACATAAACACAACTGCGCTCTTTCCAAAAAAAAAAAAAAAACTATATATATATATATAAATAAAATCTCAAATTAGGTATATTGGTGTATAAACGTTCTGGAATTATTCACCCCCAAATTTACCTTAATGCATGCCGTTTTCTAGAGGTGTGGCTTTGGCAAGAGACAACTCTTCAGCCTCAGTTTCCTCCTTTCTAAAGAGGTAATGACAAATCTCTTAGGGTCGTGACAAGAATTAGTATTGCTAATCCTTGTAAATCGTATAAATCGCTCGTCACATAAGGTGCGTTCTATAAATGCTCAGGAAAATAACGCAGAAAGAAAATGTCAGCTCAACATTTGTTTTCGGGAATAAATTTTCAGGAAGCGCGAAGGCTGACCCGTCCGTCTGTCTTTGCTGCCACCTAGTGGTCACAAGTGGGAAAGCATACATCGGAAGGCTTGCCTGCCTGCCTCTGTGCCCACGGTTTACTGAGGAAAATATTGGAAGCTACGTCAATAAAGGATTGGTTAAATAAACTATGGTGTGTCCATACAACAGAATGCCATAAGATAAATAAAATGATAATGTAGGGCACATTAAGAGCTCTTGACATGTGATGCCCTGCACCACTCAGGACTCCGCAGACCCACCAGCAAGGCGGCCCTCACCCAATGTGCCCCCTGCCCAGGAGTTCCCAGCCTCCATAACTGCAAGAAATACATTCTCCTATAAATTTTTAAAAAAATTATATTGTAGACCTATATCATTGACATATATTATTGAGTACATAATAGAGATGGCCTGAACCCGACCACTCAGAGAGAACTATTGGTAAAAATTGTTAATATTCTTCCAGCCTTTTTTCTGTACGTACGTACACATTATTTTAAAAGTGGAATCATGCCATATATATTATTTTGGAACTAGCATTTTACTTACCTGTATATCGAACACTGTGGTTTTTCTCAAGAGGCATAAGTTAGTTTTATACTAAAAAGGCTACTTTTATTACATTTTAATATCATATAGCGCATCCTTCTTTAATGATGCAAACATTACAGGTAAAGCTAAAATCTCTTTGCCTTCCCTCCTCCCCCAAAGTTGGGTGTGCATCCTTTCAGACCTTCTCCCAAACTTGTCAGGCCATTTACATTCTTATGTATGTACATGTACACACAGGCAGTAGTTATGTGTGTATATTATTAGTCCATAACTTGGTTTTTCCACTTAACAGTACGACTTGGAACTAACCCAGGAACCAGATACATTTTAGTATTTTATGGCTGTCTCATACTCCGTTCCCTTATTGCCGACCGTCTAATAGTTAAAAAAGGAAAGAAGAAAAGAAAGAGAGAGAGAAAAACAAAGAAACAGGAAGAGAGGGAGGGAAGGAAAAGGAATATAAAGGAATCTCATCTTCCCTCTTTGAGAAGGTTGCGAGCTCCCCCGTTGTCCACTAGGGGGAGACAAAGAAACCCGGGCTAGAAACGTCACAGCGCAATTCCTCAATCGGACGGTGGCCTTCGCGACATCGCGTCACGTCCTCCTGTCCTCCTGGCACCGCGCCAGCCTTGGGACCGCGCGTCTCTTTCCCAGGATTCGGGACTGCGAGCACTCGCGGGCGACCACCCGCGTCCGAGGGCTCCCGGGGAGCGCGCCGGGCGGAGCCGCGGGCCGGGCGGGCGGCAGGTGCGTGCGGCCAGGGCGGGCCGGGCGGGCGGCAGGTGCGTGCGGCCAGGGCGTGCCGGGCGCCCGCACCTGCGCGGGTCTCCAGCGGCGGGCCTCCGGGCCCCGCGCCGCCGGCGTCCGCTCGCGGCGTCTGTCGCCCCCACCCGGCGGGATTTATTAGCGCGTCCCGCTCGCACCCGCTTGAGCTCCGAGTTGGTGCCGCACGCAGGTGCCACCAGGCCGAGACACTGACTGAGGTCACGGCGGTCTTGACGCCCCAAACACGCCGGGCCCGGAGAAATGCCCTCCCCCCTCCCCCAGTTTCCAGGGTTCCCCGAAGTGAACGTGCAGGGACAGGGGAGATGCTGAACTCCACCCACCGAGCGTGGCTGAGCTCTGCACAGGTGACGTCTGGCCAGGGGTCCGTCCCTCTTAGCCAGGAGAAGGAAGGTGATGTTAGCTCGGATTTCTTCCCCACGTTTCGCAGATGCCCAGCTCGGCGGAGCTGAGTTCTCTGTGTCTGTGGGGCAGGGGCGGCACAAAGCAAGATCAGACTCCACCTGGGTCCTCCAGTGGCTTCTGGTCCTCAACAGCTTTTTCTGTTGGTGCAGTTCGCCCCCTCCACCCGGCCACCCGCGGTGCTAGAACACCTGCTCTTTCTTCTGAGAAGTGGAGCAGCTATGGGCGCGTCACCACCCTCTGATCCCAAGCCTGGCAGACCCTATCCCAGCATCGCCCAGAACGCAGAGAGAGCAGCTGCAGGCCAAAGACACCTGGGAGGTCTCCTGGGAGAGTGGGGAGAGCCCTGGACCGGGAGTCTGCGGGGCTGGGTTGGGACCCCCACTCTGCAGTGATGTGCCATGTGGCCTTGCAGGGGTCCTTCCCTTCTCTGGGCCTGTCTCCTCCTCCCACAGGCTCTCACGTTCCCAAGGCACCTTTCACCCAGGTGATCACTTTTGAAGCAACTTTGGTCCCTCCTTGGATTCAGTGTTCCTCTGGCGGGTGGGCCCAGCCAGGCCAGGACTGGCTTCTTGCCCCAGTGGACATCTGTCCAGGGAGGGATGGTACCCTGGAGCCAGGGCCAGGCCACTGCCCTGGGGAGGGCACCCCCCACCCCACCCCACCCCGGGCTGGTGGGCTTCCCATGCCTCAGTTCTCAGCTTAAACTAATTGTTTAGATTAGAGGCCAACATCTAAAAATCGGGACAGTTGTATACAAATCCCCAGATTTTTGTTAAAATCAGAAGCTCCAACCCCCTCGGCCTGACCTTCCTCGGCTTGGAGTTGAGAGGTGGCTGCTCTCAGCAGACAGGGACTCTGGCCACTGGCAGGCGCCACCCAGGCCTGGACACCCACCTGCATCACATGAGCTGCCTGGCCCTGTGATCACTGCAACCCTGGCCTGGGAAGGGGACCTCTCAGACTAGGGGCATATCCTCATTTTCAGTGCCAACACCGGGCCTGGGACATGGCAGGAACTCAGTAAACATTTGTTGAACAAATGAATGAATAAACACACATGTGTGCCATTAAATCTAAATCTCTATCCTTCTTTCTGGTATTCAAAGTCCTCCTTGATTCTGTCCAGAACTACTAATCACTGTGATAGTGACGATAATGAGCACAGTAAAAACACCACGTACGACATTGTAGCCCCGATAAAAATTGCAGTCACTGCTGTCAAGAGCCCTTTGGGATACGAATTATATCTCCCTTTTTATGGATGAGAAAACCAAGGGTTAGAAAGGTGGAGCAGTTTGTCAGGGCTCGTGCAGCTCCTTAGGGAGCTGGAACACAGACCGGGGCAACTTCTGGTCCTGTCCTTTCCACTCATCTCTCGAGCTGTGGTCAGTCCAGAAGCCTCGATTCAGTTCCAGTCCACTTTACACACATCTTCCCAGGAGCCTCTGCCAGGAGGTGGGGGGATGTGGGGTGGGGGAGGTGTGGGGGTGAGATGGGGGGCACCGTGGCAGAGCCGGGAGGACACAGAGGATGTTTCTGGCTCCGCCCACCAGGGGGCTACTGCATTTCCTCTGCCTGGGAATCTTTTTTTTTTGAAACAGAGTCTCACTTTTATTGCCCAGGCTAGAGTGAGTGCCGTGGCGTCAGCCTAGCTCACAGCAACCTCAAACTCCTGGGCTCAAGGAATCCTCCTGCCTCAGCCTCCCAAGTAGCTGGGACTACAGGCATGCGCCACCATGCCCGTCTGCCTGGGAATCTTGCAAGGTGCTTACAAGAAGAGGACAAAGCGGGGATGGTTAACGGGCGCAAAAATATAGTTAGATAGAATGAACAATATTTGATATCGCAACAAAGTGACTATAATCAACAGTAAGGGATGTATTTATTTATTTATTTGAGACAGGGTCTTGCTCTGGTCTGAGCTAGAGTGCAGTGGCATCATCATAGCTCACAGCCACCTCAAGCTCCTGGGCTCGAGTGATCCTCCTGCCTCAGCCTCCACAGCAGCGGGGACTACAGGTGTGCACCACCGTACCCAGCTAAAGGGTATACTTTAAAATAACTAAAAGAGTGGGATTGGAATGTTCCTAACACAAAGAAATGATAAATGCCTAGGGTGCTGGATACCCCAATGACCCCGATTCGATTAATTTACACTGTATGCCTATATCAAAACAGCATATGCACTCTATAAAGGCATGCAACTACTATGTTTCCATAATAATTAAAAATCAATGCATCTCTCAGCTGGGGCAGTGGCTCATGCCTATCTATAATCCTGGTATTTTGGGAGGCCAAAGTGGGAGGATCGCTTGAGGCCAGGAGTTCAAGACCAGCCTGGGCAACACTGTGAAAACCTGCCTCTATAAAAAGTAAGATAAAATAGCTGGCATGGTGGTGTGTGCCTGTGATCAGAGCTACTTGGAAGGCCAAGGTGGGAGAATCGCTTGAACTCAGGAGTTTGAGGTCAGCCTGGGCAACATAATGAGACCCCATCTCAAAAATATAAAAACAAGCAAACAAACAAAACGTGCTCCGTTTTGTTTGCTCCCAGAAAATATGGGGCAGAATGAGAGGGAATTAGACGGGTCCAGATCCCACCTGGGGCATCGGGGAATCTGAGCCTGGAGGGAGGAGGAAACGGGGACCAGAGAGGCCTGCACAAGCTCGGGCTTGTGGGCAGGGCACTCCCAGCAAAGCAGGAAGAGAGAGGTGGCTATAGAGAGACAGACACATAAAGAAATTTTCCATACCAAGTTGGTGCACCTGCTTACAGAGGCGGACCAGTCCTCACCCTGCAGTCGGGGAGTCTGAGACTCGGGACAGCCCATGGGGCAAGTTCCAGTCCAAGTCAGAGTTGGAAGGCAGGAGCAAGCCAGCGTCCCAGCTGGAAGAGGGTCAGGCGGAGAGAAGGACTCTTTCGCTCAGCCTTTTAGTCTATGCAGGCCCTTGGCGGATCCCACGAGGCCCACCCACGGGGGCTGGGGGTGCAGCAGTCTGCTTTACTCCCCCCAGACACACCCAGAAATAACGTTTAGCCAAGGATCTGAGCACCCTGTGGCCTAGTCAAGGTGACACATAAATTGCCCATGCAGTTGGCAAGGTGAGGAGACAGGCCAGGCCTTATCTGCTCCTACCTGGGTGGGGTGGGGAGCAGGCGGGAGGGTGGGCGTTGTGCCTTGTTCCCTGGCCCGAGCAGAAAGGCCCGACACACTCCAGGCCATGAATAGGAAGGTTCTCGGGGCTCTAGTTAGCACCGTAAACCTGTCCCCCAGCCCACGTGACCCCGACTCCGGTCCAGGGCATGCGCTTTGGGTTCCTTCCAGCACCCAGCACCCTGGAAGGCTGTGCCGGCCACTCTCTTCCCAGAGAAGCCAGCGCAGGCCCAGCTCAGAGCCAGCCTCAGGCAGGCCGCAGAGGACGCCCTCGCTCCCAAGGCCCTCCTGACATTTACGAGGTGCCGCTGAAGGGGGGCCGCCCCAAACCCTGAAGGAATGTTAATTGGCTAAAGCTGTCGCCTGTGCTCTCGCTTGGCCCCAGTTATTACCCTTTTATTTTTATTTGTCTTCCCCCCAGAGGCGCCTGGGTTGGGCTGAGCGGGCTGGAGCCGCCTCTCTGCACTGGAGCCCGAGATGGGGGCACGGGGGTGTCGGGGCATGGAGGATCCTCTAGCTTGTCCCCTCCGCCCACCAGCTTCTTCCTCTTGTTGGGGGTCTCAGCTCAGGGAGCGGGTGAAGGGAAAGTCTGGGAAGGGAGTGAACACGCGGAGGCTAAAGACGCGGGCTGTGCTGTCAGACCCTCGAGGGTCCCAGAGCCTGCTGTCCGCCCCTGGGCTGCGTGAGCCTGGGCAGGTGTAACTGGTGTCGGTTAGAATGATGTCAACCTTCCCGGGCTGTCCTGATGCAAAAACAGGACACGCGTCGACTCAGCGCAGGGGGGTTACAATGATCGCGGGAACGGCTGTCCCAGGGGCAACGTTGCAAACATCTTACAGGGCGAGTCACAGCTTGAAAGATGCTTCCAGAGGGCTCTGGAAGCTTCTTACCATCCAGAAGAAGAAACTGGCCGAGACAGGGAAGGAGACTGGTGCAGGTCTCTCTGCACAGGCAGGAGGCTGGGGCCAGGCCACGCTCCCCGGAGTCAGCGCCCTGACCCCAGGGCAGGACACGCTGACACAAGGGCAACGTTGGCTTCTTCCAGCAGAGCGACCTAAGGGGGAGGCATAGAGTGGGTCTGGGTTGAATTTGCCAGAAGGACCCCTCATTTCAAACCCTCTACCTGCTTCCAGATCTGAGAAATGTTCTTGAACCAGCATACGCTGCCTCCTCCTTCTCCCTTTCCTTCTTCCCTTCCTTCTTTTTCCTTCTTTCCTCCTCCCTCTCTTCCCTGGCTTATTCAATAATTAGTTCACCCATTTACTCACTACGGGGCTGGTACAGTTTTCTCCTTCATCGTTTCTGTGTCTATAATGAATCGTGTTGAGCTTGTAGTCACAAAAACCTGACCCACGCTGCTCACGCAAATCAGAGTTTTTAATTTCTCCTATAATGAGACACCTAGAGCTAGGTGGTCTGTGACCCCGTGATACCATCAGGAACCTGTGCTCCTTCTGCGCTGCCATCGTTAGCACACGGCTTCCATGCTCGGGGTCACCTCATGGCTCAAGATGGCTATTGGAGCTCCAGCCATTGCATCGGAGCCCTAGCATTACATATAAGAAGAAGGAGGTATTATAGAACACGTTCTTACATTTAGGAAAAAAAAAAGAAAAAAATAATAACAAAAAAAGTTTTAAAAGTATTAAAAAAAAAGGAGAAGAGCAAAGAGCACATCTCTACTCTTCCTTGGTTGTCTTTCAAGTGCTTTCCTGAAAGTCCCAATGACTTTTGTTTTTTGAGACAGAGTCTCGCTTTGTTGCCCAGGCTAGCGTGAGTGCCGTGGCGTCAGCCTAGCTCACAGCAACCTCAAACTCCTGGGCTCAAGCAATCCTTCTGCCTCAGCCTCCTGAGTAGCTGGGACTACAGGCATGCGCCACCATGCCCGGCTAATTTTTTCTATATATATATATTAGTTGGCCAATTAATTTCTATTTATGGTAGAGACAGGGTCTCGCTCTTGCTCAGGCTGGTTTCGAACTCCTGACCTTGAGCAATCCGCCCGCCTCGGCCTCCCAGAGTGCTAGGATTACAGGCGTGAGCCGCCGTGCCTGGCCATACCCAATAACTTTTGCTTTGACCTTATTGGTCTCCTCTGTGTCCCCCTGCTGTTCCCAGGTCGTTTGTGGCCCTGCGCCCATTCCAGCCTCGCTCCCCCAAGACCCTGCAGCCCCCTGGCATTGGCTGGGCTTTCTGGGCAAGGTGTGCCAGCGATTCTTTGGCTGATCACAGCCATTCCAAACACTAATCCTGTCAATTCTCAGGACACTTGTCTGAGGGCGAAACTAAGAATATTTTCATGTTTCAGAGAAGAAACTGAAGCCCCAAAATTATAATAATAATAATCATATTAACAGTTTTAATTTAATGAGCACTTACTATGTATTAACACAAGGCCAAGACCTTTCCATGCACCCATCCAATGCACATCTATCGAAGGTCCACTTTGGCCGGCACAGGGCTGGGTGATGAGGATGGACAGGAATCAGAGAGAGCCCAGCTACGTGGAGCTGAGAGTTGGGGGTGGGCTGGGGAGGGACACAGGGACCAAGCGAGTACACAATCAAATACATGTGTGATGGCGAACTAGGCAAAGTGCTGGGATAGCAAGTGAGTGAGTGAGTGAGTGGGACCCCCTTAGGGAGGTCGGGGGAGTAGCATATAGCTGGACCCCGGGAATGTCCACCTCCTCGTTCGGTAGAAGACAAGACTGAGGCTCTGATGGGCAAAGTAGGTGGCCAAAGGGCCCCAGCTAGTGAGTAGAGGAGCCCGACATCACTTTTGTTCTCCCGTAATTGGCACCTGCTCCGTGCCTGGTCTGTGCTGCCCCAGAGGTCCCCTCCACCCCTAGCTGGGTGCCGTATCCATGGCCACTTGCGAGGAGGCTGCAGAGTCAGGGCTGGGGCTGGGGGCTCCTGACTGCCCACCCAGAGCTCCTTCCCTGCCCCTGTGTTTCCTCCTCATCGTCCAGCCAGGAGCTGTCCAGGGCTGTCCCAGTGACCACGGGAGCCTCCGGGTGTCCGTGGCGAACTTCTCAAATGTTGGGTGTTTTGACATGATGACAAATCCTAGATGCTGTCATAAATAGCCACCTCACAATGGATCTCTAGCCTGACTTTATTAATTTCCTTAGGAAGTTTAATCCAAAGCAGGCGTAATGCAATTAGGGGTTGCATCACAAGCAGCTCCGGTTTTCCATGAGTCCTGGGGCCGGTTGTGTGTGTGTCACAGTGGGGTCTGTGGGGTCTTCTGTCGGTCTGTGTGGCTCCAAGAAACCCCAACCAGGAAACTTCCTGCTCCCAGGGCACCATGACTAAGGGCGTCCTGTCCCCTGAGCTTTTCCTCCTTGTCCCAAGAAGGGCTGCATTATGGGACTGTTCGACTCACAGTCAATCCTGTGCTTTGCTCACAGCCTCCACCGAGCCAGACCTGGGTTTCTGGACAAGAAGTGGCCATTTTTCTCCCGGAGAGCTCCAAGTCAATTTAACTCTTTTTTTCTTTGTAATTTTTTTTTTGAAGCAGTCTCTGTTGCCCGCGCTAGAGTGCTGTGGCGTCAGCCTAGCTCACAGCAACCTCAAGCTCCTGGGCTCAAGCGATCCTCCTGCCTCAGCCTCCCGAGTAGCTGGGACTACAGGCATGCGCCACCATGCCCGGCTAATTTTTTCTATTTTTAGTAGAGATGGGGTCTTGCTCTTGCTCAGGCTGGTGGTGAACTCCTTACCTCAAGCAGTCCTCCCACCTCAGACTCCCAGAGTGTTAGGATCACAGATGTGAGCCACCGAGCCTGGCCCACATTTGTGTTTTTAACCAGTTTCCCCAGGTGACTTTCATAGAACCACTAAGGGTTGTTTTGGGGATAAAAAGTGTCATTTTATGACCTATACTATTAATAGGATTTCATTTTTTAAAAAATGTCTCTCAAGTTCTGCACACTTTTTCCACAAGGGGGCGCTGATCCAATCAAACGCTTTCTAATATTAATACTTAGAAACCAGGTTCCTTCAGTGGGTAAGCTTGTGTTAGGTAAATGGGCTGAGCACCATTAGATAAGAAATGGAACAAGTGACCACTAGAGTGCCCTGGCTGATGGGCGACTTGGAGTTCTATATAACCTTCTGGTGTACAGATGGGGAAACTGAGGCCTGGAGGAAAAGGGGATTTACCGATGGTCACAAAGCACTGAGCCTCACTCAAACCAGGTCTCCAGCTTGACTTGGAACACAGTGCCCTACGTTTCTTCCATGAACTGGAAGATTGTTTCTCTTTCTCTTTGGAGAGACGGAGCAATGTGGTGTAGACCATTTCACCATCTTATTTTGCACCATTCACCTGGGCATGTTGTTCCAGTTAAGATTCTGATTCAGAAGGTCTGAGGTGGGGCCTGAGATGCTGCCTTTCTCACACTCTCCTGGTGCCACCCGTGCTCTGATCCACAGGCCACACAGCGCCTGGAGAGGGTGTAGGGAGGAGTGTGCAGGGCTGAAAGCCTGGAGGCCTGAATTATTCTTCCTTTAAATTAAGATATGATTTACTTACAGCAAAATTCACCTTTTTTACAGTTCTACGAGTATGGCTCTGCAAATGTTGACACTTGCAAAAGTCACGTAACCAACACCACAATCAAGACATAGAATAATTTCATTATCCTCCCCCCCATTCCTTGTGTCCACTTGTCAACTCATTTGTCAACCCCCTTCAGTCCCTACAGTTTTCGCCTTTTGCAGATGTTCTGTAAATGGAATCATACAGTATGTAGCCTTTTGAGCCTTCTTTTTCTTAGCGCAATACATTTAATATACGTCATTTTTATTGCTGAGTAGTGTTCCATTGTATGGATGTACCACGATAGATTTATCTGTTCACCAGCTGAAGAATGTTTGGGTTTTTTCCAGTTTGTGGTGATTATGAATACAGCTACTACAAACACTTATGTATAGATTTTTTATTTTATTTTTTATTTTTATTTATTTCTTTTTTGAGACAGAGTCTCGCTTTGTTGCCCAGGCTAGAGTGAGTGTTGTGGCGTCAGCCTAGCTCACAGCAACCTCAAACTCCTGGGCTCAAGCAATCCTCCTGCCTCAGCCTCCTAAGTAGCTGGGACTATAGGCATGCACCACCATGCCTGGCTAATTTTTTCTATATATATTAGTTGGCCAATTAATTTCTTTCTATTTATAGTAGTGATGGGGTCTCGCTCTTGCTCAGGCTGGTTTCGAACTCCTGACCTCGAGCAATCCACCCGCCTCGGCCTCCCACAGAGCTAGGATTACAGGCATGAGCCACCACGCCCGGCCTTAGATTTTTTAAATTTCAAAATATTAAGGAGGTACAAATGTTTTAGGTCACGTGGGTTGCTTTTGTAATGCTTGAGTCCCAACTGTGGGAGTGTCCATTACCCAAATAATGTTCATTGTACCCATTATGTAGGTTTTTGACCCTCCTCTCCTCTCCCCTTCCCCCCTGGTTTCTACTGAGTTTTATTTCTTTCTGTGCACATTTGTGCTCATTGGTTAGTTCCAGTTTAATAGTGAGTATGTGTGGTGTTTGTTTTTCCATTCTTGAGATACTTCACTTGGGAGAACGGTCTTCAGTTCCAACCAGATTGTTGCAAAACGTATTAATTCATCTATTTTTATGGTTGAGTATGCACAGATTTTTGTGTGAACATAGGTTTTCATTTCACTTGGTAAATAAACACATAGAAATGGGATTGCTGAGTTTTATTGTAAGTGTATATTTAACTTTATAAGAAATTGTGAAACTATATGCCAAAGTGGCTGTACCATTTTGCATTCCTACCAGCCATATATCAGAGTTCCAGTGCTCTGCATCCTCACCAGCACTTTGTATTGTCAGCTTTATTTTTTTAGCTTTTCTAACAGGTGTGTAGTGGTGTCTCATTATGGTTTGAATTTGCATATTCCTAATGACTAATGATGAGCATCATTTCATGTGCTTATTTGCCATTCATATATTTTCTTTGGTGAAGGGTCTGTTCAAATCTTTTGCCCATTTTAAAATTGAATTGTGTTCTTATTATTGATTTTTGCTAGTTCTGTTTTTATTTTCACTTTTTTTTTTTGAGACAGTCTCACTCTGTTGCCTAAGCTAGAGTGCAGTGGCACCATAATAGCTCACTACAACCTCAAACTCCTGTGCTCAAGGGATCCTATGGCCTCAGCTTCCTGAGTGGCTGGAACTACAGGTGTGTGCTACCATGCCTGACTAATTTTTAATTTTTTCGTAGATATGGGGTCTCACTATGTTGCTCAGGCTTGTCACAAACTCCTGGCCTCAAGTGATCCTCCCTCCTTGGCCTCCCAAAGTTTCGATGTTACAGGTGTGAGCCACCACACCCATCCAGACCTGAATTTTTGATGTGATTTACCATGGACTGGTAGTATGATTTTGATCAAGCTACTCTCTGGGTTTCTTTATCTCCAGCTTACAAAGATAGGTGGATCTCTAAGAGCCTGTCCAGGTCTGCTGTTTTAAGCCTAAGTATCATCTCAAGAATAATCATATTGGCCGGGTGCGGTGGCTCAAGCCTGTAATCCTAGCACTCTGGGAGGCCGAGGTGGGCGCATTGCTCAAGGTCAGGAGTTCAAAACCAGCCTGAGCAAGAGCGAGACCCCATCTCTACTATAAACGGAAAGAAATTAACCGGCCAACTAATATATATAGAAAAAATTAGCCGGGCATGGTGGCGTGTGCCTGTAGTCCCAGCTACTCCGGAAGCTGAGGCAGGGGGATCGCTTGAGCCCAGGAGTTTGAGGTTGCTGTGAGCTAGGCTGATGCCATGGCACTCACTCTAGCCTGGGCAACACAGCAAGACTCTGTCTTGGAAAAAAAAAAAAAGAATAATCATATTAAGTCCCACTTTGTGAGTATTTTGCAGGTACCAGGCATAGCGGCACCAGGCTTCAGTGCATTATCTTTCATTCTCACATTTTCCCATAGGAGGTAAACACTATTATTCGCATTTCACAGAGGAAGACACCGAGGCCCAGGGAGGTTGGTTCACTTGTCCAAGGGCCCCTACCAGTCAGAGCAGAGCTAGGATTCAAACATTGGCAGTGTAATTGGTGGTGGTGGTGGTGGCGTGATCTTAGATAGAAGGGTCCCGCGTGAATTGGCTGATGAGTTAGAAGAGAACTAACTAATGATGAGAGAACTAACTAATGAAGAGAACTAACTAATGCGGGGGTGAGCAGAAGGTGGGAAAATACGCCCTCTTCTCTGTGAGAAGGAAGGCGGGGCGGAGGGGGCATTTGTTGGGGGAAATTTACAGCCAGCAAGTTCATAAAATTCTTGCGCCCGCCTGTCACCGAGGCCCCTTCCAACTCCCTCTCCGATGGCTTCAAAAGGACGCAGCTGAGCCCCCAGTACCAGAGCGTGAGGGAGCTGTGGGAGGCTGGCACGGAAACCAGATGGGCTCAGTGTGTGCAAAGGGCGCGCACGTGTGCGTGCGCACGTGTCCTCCGGAATGCGCGCGCACACGAGGGTGCAGGAGTGTCCACGGTTCGGTAGGCATCGGCGTTTTGTGCTGCGCTGGCACGCGCGCGGGGCAGGGCGGGGAGCGCGGGGACCGTAAATCACTGGGACAGTGTCCGCCCGGCGAGTGCGATTGGGATTGCGCGCTCTTGTGCGCGTCGTTATCATTCCATTTGTTAATTCAACATAGGCGTGTGCCAGCCCCGTGCCAGGTGCTGGGGACACAGGGTGGCCGACGCAACTGGGGACCCTGGACTCCCTCCAGGAGCTGGCGCTGCCGGGAAGGGGGAGGGTCGAGGGGAGAAACATTTAATGAATCAAACCAGAAAAAACCCAAACAAACAAACAAAAACAAAACCCCACTAACCACCTGGGTCTAGGAGTGTGTGTGTGTGTGTGTGTGTGTGCACGTGTGTACGCATGCGCCTGGCAGGTGACAGCGTGGTCTGGGGCACCTGCTGTCCCCTGTTCCATGGGGACTGTGGTGTCGGGTGCAAGCAGCTGGGGACATTGCATTAGGGAGGGGCGAGGCTGAGCCTTGAACCCATCTGGAACCCCAGAGGACTAGGTCTTGGGTCCGTCCAGGGGTAACCCGCCCGCGATGGCTCATACACTGGGGACAGAGTGTGGCCAGCTCCGCGCAGTCCCCGTGGGGCCCCGCCTTCTGGGCTCAGGCTGAGCCAGTCCCTCAAGGAGATGCATTTGTCCTCCGGTGTCCCCCATACTCTCTGAGAGCCCCCAAACCACGCTGGCATGGGGGCCGAGGGAGACCACCATGCCCACGTAACAGATGAGGACGGTGAAGCGCACGACGGCGGGCGCGGGTGGGGAACTGCCCCGCGCCCGCAGGGAATCAGGACGGATCTGAGATTTGCACACGGGGCTCACGAGTCCCCCACCCTGGGACTGCAGCGTGCGTCGTTCTGCCACTGCACCAGTAGGTGGCGCTGGAGGCCAGGGCTAGGCAGGCCCCAAGGCTTTGGGCTCCAGGAAAGAGGCGGTAAACCGTCCCCGCTGTGTGTCAGAGGATGTGCCAGGGCCCTGAGCGATTAACTTATTTAACCCTCCCATTATCTTCTTGATTACCCCATTTTACAGTTGGGGAAACTGAGGCTCAGAAGTGATTTTTAAGTAGCGTTCCCATGGACTCCCAGCTCGTGTGCGTGGCAGGAGCGTGGCCCAAGCCCAGCTGGGAGGGCAAAGCAGGGCTCCCAGGCCAAGCCCCTCACCGTGCAGGGAGGGAGGGTGGGGTAGGGGTGGGCGTGGGGAGAAAGGGCTGAGGATTGTCCCAGGTCCGCTGGGGGTGTTCTGGAAGCAGGCTAGGAGCTGGTCTCTGGTGCTGGCTGGCGGGAGCTGAGGGGCAGGAGGTGGCAGCATGGGAGACAAGGGCGTGCTGGCAGGACCAGGCACAGCAGGGGCCCCGGCCTCTTCCCGGGGCCTCCCCCATAGCCCACCTTGGGGTTTGGGCAGGGGGCAAGGGAGGTGTCCCATTGTCGCCAGCCCTCCTCCGCCAGGGCCAGTCTTCTGCGAGCTCCTTGTTCCTTGCCCCTGAAGATGTACCTGCCCACCCGTGTCCCAGCCCAGCTCTCCCGGGAAGCTTTCCCTTCCACTGCAGGGGAAGTTCAAGCAGCCATATCTGTAACAAGCTCCCCATGGGGTTCTAACTCTCAGCCAGGTACAGACCCACCTCCTCTACCCCGGTAGGGGCTTGCAGGGAAACCAGCAGTGTTGCTTGTCTTTACAAATCCACCCAGCCGGCTGCTCTCCCACAATGGGAAGGACACGCTCCCCCCCACCCTTATGCCCCCCTTCCCCCAGCCTGCGGGGATCCTACCTCAGCCACCCTCTAGCCCCACCCAAAGAAGCCTGGCCTGGAGCCCAGGTGGCTGGAGAGCTCTACCCTCTTCCTTCCCTTCTGCAAATCATGGCTGAACCCCCACCGCCATGTGCCAGGCTCTGTCCTGAGCGCTGGGCAGGGAATCCCAGTTCACTTCCTCATGGCAGAGGCCGAAGAATCGCAGAAAACAGATATGAATGTCTGATTGTAAAATAAAACAGGGGAGTATGATAGTGTGATGGGGTGGGGAGGGGGGTCCCTCAGAAAGGTGGCCAGGGAAGGTCTCTCTAGGATGGGACATTTGAGAAGAGACCTGGAGGAGGAGCCTTTGGGAGATCGGGAAGGGGGTTCCAGGCACAGGAAAAGCTGGTGCCAGAGTCCCAGGGTGAGAACAACCTGGGGGGGGGTCTGGAAGGGAAGGAAGGCAGCCAGGGCTGGAGTGTCCCTGAACAGCCCTGAGCAGGGCTGGGTTCAGACAGGTGGGCAGGGCCTTACCGGAAGAGCAAGGGTTTGGATTCTACTCTAGATGTGCAGAACCCTGAGGGGTTCTAAGCAGGAGAGTAAGGTGTTCCCATCTAGCTTTCATGTCTCTGGCTGCTACTCGAGCTGAGGTCGGAGGTTCGCCCTCCTCAAGCAATCTAAGCCGCAGCAGCTGAGAACCCCCGGGGCATAACTGGTAGCCAGGGCTGCCGACCCTGGCCCAGGGTCTGCAGGGTTAATCCTCTGGGCCTGGAGCAGCCTCTGATTAGCAGGCCCTGCCACTCCCTGCTGATAAACTCCCAGGCAGGAAGAGGCAGGACTGGGCCGGCTGGGAGGGGAGGAGAAGGAAGGGGAGGGGAGGGGAGGGGAAGGGAGAAATCAAAGCAGGCAGAGGAGGGCTCTGACCAGGCTTTCTAAGGTGGTGAGTTTCCCAGGTGAGAGTCCCCCAGTCTTATCCCTCATTTGGCACTTTCATAGCCACTATTTCAGGGCCCCGTGTAGATTTTATGGGGCCCCATTTAAGGAAGAGAAAACAAAATTAGGTGCGAGCTTCAGAAGGGGCCCTGAGGCCTGAGCTTCATTAGCTCTGTGGTAAGTGTCACCTCTGATCTTCTGTCGGGGTAAACCCCACGTACAGAGGAGGAGCTAAGGCTCAGAGATTCTGGAAGGGATACAGTGAGCCAGTGAGTGGAGGACTTTCTGTTGCAGGTTTCCTGTCTCCCAGGCCAGAGCTCTTTCCAACACCTGGACCCATCAGAAAATGCAGCCCATTCTCCCTGCAGGCCCACCCCGGCCTTGGGCGCAAGGAAGGGCAGCACAGGGCATGGTGGGGATGGGCGGGCAGGTGGCAACCTGAGGAGGGAAAGGGCTCATTGTGGGGTGGCATCATCGTTGGGGACAGGATTGTGGGTAGCCAGGACCCCATCTGCCTACCAGACATTCCAAACCACATATTCTGAACCATGGACCTGGCTGAAGATCAGAATCTGGAACTTGTTAAAATGCAACCCCTGGGCTCCAATCCAGACCTATAGAATGAGAACGGCCAGGGGCAGGGCCGGTAAACGCACCTGCCAGGTTCTTCTTCAGCTCGGCTGGGGCTGGAGCCACTGATTGCATCGGCAGCCCAGAGCCCTGGGGTCTGCCCACCTGTTGCAGGGGCGGGGGGTCCACACGGGGAGCAAGGACAAAGGAGTCCCCATTTCCTGGCAGGGGTGAGTGTGCGCGTGCGTCTAGGTCGACTGGCCACATCACAGCGCAGCCGTCTCAGCTCCAGCCAGAACCTCCCTGGGCTTAGGAGGGCAAGGCCCAGGGCGAGAATGCTGCCTTGGGTGCTTATGGTGGGGCCGTCTCAGGTTCTCCCTCTCGTCACCGCTAGCGTGGGGCTAACGTGACCTGTCCTGAGAGTTATTAACACGGTGACGATCCTTCTGGCGACCACTAGAGAAGCTGTGCTGTGTGCCAGCACTGTCCCAGAGGTAGGTAAGGCTGTCATTCCCCACGACAGATGAGGACATTGGGGTCCTGAGAGGGTAGGCAACCTGTCCGAGATCACCCAGCTAGGAACAGCAGAACTGGAATTGGAACCCAGGGCTGTCGGGTTCCAGAGTGTATAATTTCTAGCCTATTCTGTCCTTTTTTGCTCCCTTTTCATTTCCTATCTTTCTTTCACTAGTGACATTCATTGAACACCTCCCTGTGCCAGTGAAGGGCCTCTCGCGGTGGGGGCTGAACGGGGCACAGGGGTGGTGGCACTCTGGAGACCGGGAAGTGCTCTTTGGCCACTGAGTGTTGTTCCCAGCCTCACAGCCCTGGTCAAGCTTCCTTCACGGCCCAGCTGGCCTGGGGGAGGGCTGTGTCAGGCAGAGAGGGCCTCAAAGGCCAGGGTGTACTGGGGCCACCACCAGGAGAACTTGTTGAAATGCAGATTGCCTGGAACCACCCCCAGATTCTGCATCAGTTGGTCGGGGCTGGACCTGGGACTGGGACTGTGTATTTTGACAACTGTCCCGGCTGCCGGCAGCAGGAACGTTGCACTTTCAGATACAATATGCTGTGATAGAAAGACTAGAGTCAGGAGAAAGACATAGCGACCATCTGGTAACCTAAGTCTTAGATGATGGAAGTTAAGGACTTTCTTCTTGGGAAAATGTGCAAAGTCTCTATATACAAGATTTCACAGTTTCAGGGGTTCCTGGATCCCCCAAGGCCTGCCATGCAACCGTGGATCCTTGCACCTCAACTCAACACCCCTGATCCAGTGCTAGATCTCCACTCACCCCCAGGCCTCCTGACAAACACGCTTCCCCTCTGTGTTCCTGCAGCGTGTCGTGCAGACTTAGTGCTATCAGAGTACCTGCTTACCTATCTGCCTTTCTGCCTGGACTATGGGGCACGTGGCCATCATTTTCCTCCCTCTTCCCAGCACACGCTAGAATGACACTTCCCTGTCCCCTTCGCAGTTAGACATACCCTGGATTGTTAGTGGTGGGAAATGTTAGTGGCGGAAGCTGTGAGCCAGTGGGTGACTCTCCAAGGTCACCTCGCCACAGTGATCCTGGAAATGCATCAGGCCGGAGGGTCCACAGCCTTCGTCCAAAGTGACTGAGTGCAGGGCAACTCCTGCTGACCTGGGCGGGACACATAGCATGAGTGAGACCTATGCTGGGGATGTTTGTCACTGTAGCATAACCTGTCCTGTCCTGATGGATACAGGGGCTTCGAAGGCAGAGGGTCCCTCTCTGACTGCACACTGAGTGTCCCGTTCCTGGCAGAGGCTGGCAAAGGACAGGTGCTCAGGAATCACACCAGGTGCCATTTATTAAGACCCCGCTACGTGCCAGGCACCGTTCCCTACGATCTCATCTACGACTTCCAACAGCCTTGCAATTCTAGTATTATTATTCCCTTTTGACAGAGGAGGACATTCCTGCTTAGCGAGTGGCCTAGGAGCAGCCTCTGTCCTCTAGCAGCTTGCCTAAAGTGTCCTATATGACCCAAGGGACAAGCAGGGTAGGGGTCTTCCTTGCCACCCACGGGCTAAGCCACTTCTGTCTGAGCCTCAGTTTCCACAGCGTGAAACTTGGCTGCCCGTCCCTGCGTCCTCGACCGACGGCAGGGGTCAGCTTCCGTTCTCTGAGCCCCGTCCGGCCCCGCACCGGGTCCTGTGCGAGACGCTTCTTCGCGCGCGTCAGCTTATTTAATCCTCTCCCGCCCCCGTGGGGGAGGCGCTGTCATTCACCCGCATTTTAGAGAGAAAGAAACTGAGGCTCAGGGAAGTCAAGGATTTTTCCCAATGATTCACTGCAAGAAGAAGTGCGGCGGGGGGGGGGGGGGGGGGGGGGGGGGGGGGGGGGGGGGGGGGGGGGGCGACCTGGCCGACTGCAGCCCGGAGGAATCCGAACCTCTTCGCGGCGGCGGCCTGCGCTCCGCTGCCCTGGGGGACAAGGAGCAGAGGCCAGACGGTGGCAGAGCCCAGGTGTCTGGGCGCCCAGTCCAGCGCTCTTCCTCCTTCGCAGCCCGGTCTGCGCTTGCCCTGCTGAAGGTGTGAAGTGCGCACGCGCGCACCCCCCCACCCCCCCACCCCCAGGGAGAGCAGGCCGGCGGGCAACTCCCCTTGGTGGCGGCAGGGCGGCCGTCCCCGCCAGCGCCCGCAGCAGCCCCTCGGTGCCTGCCGGCGCAGACTCTTTGTCACCACCGTGATTGGTAGACTAAACAGCCGCAGCGGGCCGGCCTCCTCGCTCCCTCTCGCCGGGGCGGCAGGCCGGGCTTTCAAAGCCGGGCCCTGCTGCTATCTCCCCCATCGGCCCCAGCAACATTGAGCCACTTTCTTCAAACACCCAGCCAGGGCGTGATGGTTAACGTCAAATCTGGCAGCAAGTCATAACCTATAGGGCTGGGACATTTATCACGGCCCCGGGGCCCCTGGGGACTTCAAAGGGGCCTGGGGGCGGAGGCGAGGGGGATCCGAGTGGAGCTTTTCCTCCACCCAGAGCCCCAGATGGCTCATCAGGGCCGGAGGGATCAAGGGGCCACCTCGGATGCCCGGCCCAAATAACAACAATAATAAATATTAATTACTAATAAAAGATGTAATGTTGAGGAGTTACTACCTCCAGGGCATTCTATGTGCTTTATCACAATTAATGCCCAGAGGGACCCTGTGGGGCATTTATTTCTATCCTCATTTCAGATATCAGGAAATGGGGGCACAGACAGGTTAAGCCACTTGCCTAAAGTCACACAGCTAATAGTAAAAGCGGCGTCATCGACAACAATATCTGTCATTTACAGAGTGATTGCTATGTGCCAAGTACTTTGTGTGCTACCTTGTTTACTCCTCTAAGTGCCCTGTTATGAGATAAGCATTATTATTCCCATTTCAGAGATGAGAAAATAGTCCAAGAGATTTCAGCTGGCTTTCTCCAGGCGACATGACTGGTAGGTGGCAAAGCTGGCATGCAAAGGCAGATCTTCTCCTCCAAACCTGGCTCATGGAGGGCCTGAGCAAGAAAGGGTGATGGGGAGGTGAGGAGCCCAGGCCCCTTGTGGAGTTCACTCATGCCCTTTCCCACCCACCTAATGCTTTGTGTTAAGCCTCCGCATGCTGGGACCATGCCAGGGCCATGGGGACAGCCGAAAATGATACAATGATTCCCGCTGCTGTGTGCCCAGAATGGTCCTGCGTTCTTTTGTTTTTGTTTTTTGGGTTTTTTTGAGACAGTCTCACTCTGCTGCACAGGCTAGAGTGCTGTGGTGTCAGCCTAGCTCACAGCAACCTCAGACTCCTGGGCTCAAGAAATCCTCCTGCCTCAGCCTCCTGAGTAGCTGGGACTACAGACACGCACCACCACGCCTGGCTAATTTTTTCTATGTTTAATAGAGTCGGGGGTCTAGCTCTTGGTCAGGCTGGTCTCAAACTTTTGAGCTCAAGCAATCCTCCTGCCTTGGCCTCCCAGAGTGCTAGGATTACAGGCGTGAGCCACTGTGCCCGGCCTAACTGGAGCCTTAAGTGAAATGAGGAAGCTAAACCAAGGGAATATTTTGGAGAATGACCCAGGCAGAGAGGACCCTAAAGGCAAAATCCCTGATGCGAGAGCTCACTAGCAGCTGCCATTCATGCACCTGACCTTCAGACACACTCTCATCCATGCATTCAGCCACCCAACCTTCCATACATCCATCCACTTGTTCATCTGTCCACTCATCCATCCATCCATCCCCCCAATAAACATTCATCTACCCCCTCACCTGTTCACCTGTCCATGCTTCCTGCACCTGTCCATCCATCCTTTCATTCATCCATCTACTCAACGATATATCTACCCATGCATTTATCCATCCATCCATCAACCATCCATTCATCCACCTATCCACTCACCTCTCCATCTATCAGCCACCCACCCACCCATCATCTAGTCAGCCAGCCAGCCACCCACTCATCCATCCATCCATCCATCCATCCATCCATCCATCCATCCATCCAACATGTGCTAGGGATTGGTTATGACTCAGTCATGGGGAGGCTTGCGAGAAATGTAAAGAACTAGGCACCATCCCTACTGATACAGAGACTACAGCTAAAGGGGAGAGACAGATGCAAGGAGTTAGTGTACGGACCATACCGTGTGCAGTCGATGGTGCACACTCCATCACTCGCCATGGATCTTTGCCAATAAATCTCTCTCGGTGTTTCCCAATTTTCATGGTTTTAGGAAATCTTGCTCAGGTTTTATAGCTCAGGTCCCAGCCACCTTCTCCATGACTGATGCTTTTGTGGTCCTTCCTCTTAGAATTTCACTATCCGTTCTAGCTTGGACTTACATCCTGCACTATTGTGCTCCACCTTGTTTGAAGTTCCTTGTATAAACCTGAGTCTCCACCACTGGCTTAAGGAGCCACCACTGGCTCCTTAAGATCAGGGTGAAAATAAATAATAATGGGCTACCACTTATTTAGTGCTTAACTATGTCTTTGGCATTGTACCAAGCACATTTTAAATACGTTACCTTATTTATTACTCAAAATACATGGAAGGGGACCTGCTCGCCTATGACGGAGATGTTATTATTATCCTCATCTTACAGATGAGGAAACGGAGGTACAGAGAATTAAAGTGATTTGCCCATGTCACAAGCTAGTAAGTGGCAGAGCTGGGACCTAAATCCTGACCTTTCCAACTGCAAAGGCCATCTCTTAAACACTGCACCATTTACTGCCTCAGTCCTACCCCCATGTTCCTGTATCAACAAGTGCGCTGAGTGGATAGAAGGAAGAGGCAGTGCACCCAAGTGGTTACGTTCATGGCTGCAGTGGGCAGACTGGCTGGGTTCGAATCTCACCTTCATTACTGGGATTCAAGTTTTGTGATCTTGGGCCGGGCGCTGTGGCGCATGCCTGTAATCCTAGCACTCTGGGAGGCCGAGGCAGGAGGATCGCTTGAGCCCAGGAGTTTGAGGTTGCTGTGAGGAAGGCTGATGCCACGGCACTCACTCTAGCTGGGGCAATGGAGTGAGACTCTGTCTCAAAAAAAAAAAAAAAAAAAAAAAAAATTTGTGAGTCAATTCACCTCTCTGTGTTTGAGTGGCTTTGTGTGTGAAATGCTGGTTATCGTAGTACCTAGCCCATAGGTTTATTGTGAAGTTAAACAAAAATTCACATAAAAAACAGGTAGGCTGGTGCCTGGCACTCAGTAAGCAACCCACAAAGTTCGCTGTTCATTTTATCGAATAAAGATCACAACTTTGTCTCCCTCACAGTTTGCCTTCTTTGTTCTTTCACAATTTTGCCTATCATATTTTATCATTCCTAATTTAACTATTTGATAGTGGGTGTCCCTAAGAGTGCCAGGACTTTTGCCTTTAGAACTTTTAAACTACGGGTGGAGCCTGTAGACAGATTCACCCGGTGGGGGCGGGGAGAGCGGGAGAGTCCCGGCCATCAGCTCTCACTGGTGGGAGACGGCTGAGCGGCCTCAGGCGGCACTTATCTGTCCCTCCCTGGGGGACCTTCCAGGGCCTCCCTGTAAATCACCCTGGGTGATTTATTTGGAGACACCCAGTCCACTAATCCAGTAAACAGGATCGGTGGGGCCCAGCCAGATTTATGGGCTACCAGAAGGGCCTTTCACCACGGGAGATGCGCATGGAGTGACCCTGTCCTCCTGCCTGCTGGCTGGATCTTCCCGGTGGGCGGGGGTCACATCGCCTGGCTTCTTGGCGCCACTCTGCTCCCGCAGCTGCTACTGGTGATGTTGGGCTGGTCCCTTTCCCTCTCTGGGCAGTAGGTCCCCTCGGGCCAGGCATTCCTGGAGCAGTTGGCATATTGTCAGCACAACCGTAAACACGGCCCTGATGTTCCACTGTGGGGACAGGCCCTTGAGTGCTGCCCTGGGCTCAAACTCTGGCTCAGATATTTCCTTGCTGTGTGATTCTCTGAGCCTTGGTTCTCCCAGGTGTACAAGGGCGATAGTATTCATACATTTTTCACAGAGTTGTTATTGTAATGATAGACTGAGAGAATGCATGTCAAGTGCTCGCCCAGCACCTGGCACCGAGGAAGGAGTGCATAAGCATTTGCTAATCACAATTATTATTGCATGATCAACTAGACGAGGAGGGGTATGTCACAGAGATTCTCATACAGAGGGGACTTGCCCCAGGATGTGTGTTGTAGCTTTATTGTGGTCATTCGAAGGAAAATTGGTGTCCCTTGCTGGGGCAGAGGAGGGTAACCATGGAAGACTCTGCAGAATTTAGGTATGACAGACTAAACAAATGTTCACATAGCACCAAGGTAGAGTGAAAAGAGATGTAGCAGTGACAATAGCAATCACAGCACTTAAAAAACACATGTTCACATACAGATTCAATGCAATCCCTATCAAAACCTCAATAGGATTTTTTGCAGAAATAGGAAGGCCTACCCTAAAAGTTGTATGGAATTTTAAAGGATCCCCCACCAAGCCAAAATAATCTTGAAAAAGAAGAACAAAGTTGGAGGTCTCACACTTCCTGATTTTAAAACACACTCTGAAGACATAGTAATCAAAACAGTGTGATGTTGGCATAAAGACAAACATATGGACCAGTGGAATAGAATAAAAGTCCCAGAAATAAACCCTCACATGCATGGTCAACTGATTTTTGACAAAAGGTACCAAGAACATTCAAAAAGAAAAGGACATCTTTTTTTGACAAATAGTACTGGGAAAACTGGATATCCACCTGTAAGAGAATAAAGCTGGACCCTTATTTTATACTGTATATATAAAAATTAATGCAAAATAGGTCAAAGACCCAAAATTAATAGCTAAAACTACAAAACTCATAAAAGAAAATATAGGGGAAAATCTTCATGACCTTAGGTTTCTTAAATAAGACACCAAAAGTATATGTCACACATGCCAAAAAAATTTGGATTGCATCAATATTAAAACTTTTTTGCATCAAAGGACTATCAAGAGAATTAAAAGAAAATTCACAGGATGGAAAAAAATATTTGCAAATCATATATCTGATAAGGGATTAATGTCCAGAATATAGAAAGAACTCCTACAACTCAACAACAACAACAAAAAACAACTCAATTAAAAAATGGGTAAACGCCGGGCACGGTGGCTCATGCCTGTAATCCTAGCACTCTGGGAGGCCAAGGCGGGTGGATTGCTCGAGGTCAGGAGTTCGAAACCAGCCTGAGCAACAGTGAGACCCCGTCTCTACTAAAAATAGAAAGAAATTAATTGACTAACTAAAAATATACATACAAAAAATTAGCCGGGCATGGTGGCGCATGCCTATAGTCCCAGCTACTCGGGAGGCTGAGGCAGTAGGACTGCTTGAGCCCAGGAGATTGAGGTTGCTGTGAGCTAGGCTGATGCCACGGCACTCACTCTAGCCTGGGCAACAAAGTGAGACTCTGTCTCTAAAAAAAAAAAAAAAATAGGTAAAGGACTTGAATATATATTTCTCCAAAGATGATATATAAATGGTCAGTGAGCACATGAAAAGATGCTCAACATTATTAGTTACTAGGAAAATACAAATCAAAAGCACAGTGAGATATCATCACTTCATGCCTACTCAGAGAACTATTAATAAAAAAAACCCCCAAAAAACAAAAAATGGAAAATAACAAGTGTTGTCAAGGATGTAGAGGAATTGGCACTCTCGTGCATTACTGGTGGGATGTAAAATGATGCAGCTGCTATGGAAAACTGTTTGGCTGTTCCCCAAAAAGTTAAACATAAGAGTTACGATATGAGGCAGCAATTCTACTCCTAGGTATATACCCCAAATATTAAAAACAGGGACTCAAACAGATATTTGTACACCATTGTTCATAGCAACTTAATCTCAATAGCCAATAGGTTGAAACTACCCAAATGTCCATCAACAGATTAATAAAATGTGGCCTACACAGTGGTCCCCCCTTGACTGCAGGGGGTACATTCCAACACCCCCAATGGATGCCTGAAACTGAAGATAGTGGTGAACCCCTGTCTATAGTATGTTTTTTTCTATACATACTCACCATACAGCATGGATGTGCTGGACAAAAAGATAAAGTGGGATGGTGCGAGATTTCATCCTGCTATCACAATGGTGTGCAATTTAAAACTTATGAATTGTTTATTTCTGGAATTTTCCATTTAGTATTTCGAGCCATGGCTGACTGCAAGGAACTGAAACTGTTGAAAGTGGAACTGCAGATAAGGAGGAACTACTGTACATACAATGAAATATTCAACCTTGAAAAATGACATTCTGATACATGCCACAATATGGGTAAACCTCGAAGACATTATGCTGAATGAAATAGACCAGATACAAAAGGGCAAGTATCATGTGATTCCACTTATATGAGGTATCTAGAATAGGCAAATTCACAGAGACAGGAATAGCAGTTACTAGGGTTTGGGGGTCAGCATAGGAGGAGTGATTACTTTATACATACAACGTTTCTGTTTAGAGTAATAGAAGAGTTTCGGAGATGGATAATGGTGATGGTCACACAGCATCATGAATATACTTAATGTCACTGAATTGTACACTTAAAAATGGTTAAAAAATATACATTTTTTTTTTTAAGGGACTAACAAAACACACCATTGCGCCTGGCTAATTTTTTTTTTTTTTTTGAGACAGAGTCTCACTGTGCTGCCCGGGCTAGAGTGCCGTGGTGTCAGTCTAGCTCACAGCAACCTCAAACTCCTGGGCTCAAGTAATCCTTCTGCCTCAGCCTCCCGAGTAGCTGGGACTACAGGCATGCACTACCATGCCCAGCTAATTTTTTCTATATATTTTTAGTTGGCCAATTAATTTCTTTCTCTTTTTAGTAGAGACAGGGGTCTTGCTCTTTCTCGGGCTGGTTTCGAACTCCTGACCTCGAGTGATCCCCCTGCCTCAGCCTCCCAGAATGCTAGGATTACAGACATGAGCCACCACATCCGGCCTGAAGTGATCTTCCAGCCTCAGCCTCCCAAATTGCTGGGATTATGTTAGATATATTAATATTTTATCACAATGAACACACACACACACAAGAACAACACATATTTCATTTAAATAGGCATACATTAAATCAGTGTAACACTTGCCTTTATATATGTGTGTTGTGTGTGAGTGTAGGATCGGAGTGGGTGGTGAGGTTAAACAGGAATAGAAAACGTAAAGTATGTGAAATCAGGGCAGCCTGCACCAACGGTGGCAATATGCCATAAGCAGAGAAGGGTGGCTGACTCAGCCCTTCAGACCAGAGGTCTAAGAAACAAACATACAAACACACCCTGGAGAACGGGATAGTAGCTCATGAAGGGCTAAGATTCAGGTCACAAAATGGGCATACAGATATCCACTGTACTATTCTTTTTTAAAAACTTATATATCGGTAGGCTTAGGGGTACAAGTGGTTTTTGATTAATTGGATGAATTGTGCAGTGGTGCTCTCTGGGTTTTTAGTGTACTCAACCGAGTAGTGCTCGTTGCACCTGATGGGTAGTTTTTCTTCCCCCCTCCCCCCCCACCCTCCCTGCTTCTGAGTCTCCAGCGTTCATCGTACCACTCTGTGTGCCCATGCGCACACATAGCTTAGCTCCCACTTGTAAGTGAGAACGTGATTGGGTCCATTGTGCTATTCGTTTTGGCTTACCGTTTGAATAAATATGTTTCATAATAAAAGTTAAAACAATCGCCAGGGCTGGAGTTTATGGAGGGCAGGGAAGCCGGGTGGCTGGGGGTCAGGGACCTACGTGCACCTACTCACTGACTCCGTGTATTTAGACTGCGTATTGAAGACGCCCATCCGGTTACCTTCTCAGTACAATGGGCTGCATGCTTGGTGTAGCGCATTTTGCTTTCACGTGCGCCTGCCCTGTCTTCTTCAGAGACTGTGGCCAGGAGCCCATCCAGAAAGCCCACAGGGAATGGCGGGGCACTGGGTGAGTAAGGGGCTTGGGTGCTCGAAGGAGCACGGGGCCCCGTGGGCCGAACCTCTCCAGCTGGGCTTCACGGAGGGGCTGGTGACAGGGCACACACTGGTCAGGAAGGGAGCATGTGAAGTGGACAGGTGGAGAGGAGGAGAGAGAAGAACATGAGTAAAACACCTGTAGTAAAATACCTGCCATAAAAATCACAGATGTGGACACAGGCAGGGGAGGAGAGAAGGGAAGCAGAGAGGGGCATGGTCCCCAGGGCACCCCCAACCAGGTCCACCGATGCATCCATTCATTCATTTGTTTATTCTTCAACACTGAATGTATTGAATCCCTGCTACGTGCCAGACCCCATGCTGGGGACCAGGGATGCTGCAGTACTCGAGACAGACAGGGTTCCTGTCCTTACGGAGCTGACATGTGCCGGTGCAAATAGACATTACAAATAAATTGAATGGAATAAAATAATCTGTGGTGGCGACCAGTGCTGGGAGGAAAGCCACAGGGTGCGGCAGAGAGCAGCTGGTTAGGAGGTGGCCAGGAAGGGCCTTCAGGCCTGAAGGAGGAGTGGAGTCTGCCCGGTGAAGGGCAGGGGAAGACACGGCAGCCAGAGGGAGCAGTGGCAGTCCCCCCGGTGTGGGAGAACCTTGGAGGTGGAGAATGCAGCGGGCAGCATCTGTTGCCTCTGCCCAGAGATATTGCATCCCTTTTCCTTGTCTTAATTTTTCTTCCAGATAAGGCCCCCAGGAGTCATTCAGTCTGTGACACAAACGGGCAAACGGAATCCCAGGGACGAGCTTTCCCAGGGTCACAGCTCCCGCTTGGGGGAACCCAGGTCTCCACCGCCCCCATTTGGATTCTTTCCTTCTTCCTTCTTTGAGATGGGGACTTGTCGCACCTGGACATGCCTGGGGAGAACTGGGCAAGAGGGAGGGAGCTGGGATAAATTTGGGGGCTCTGGTTTTGACATGCACTGGGAGATGAGACACTGCAGCCTACGGACTCAGGATCTGGGGACAGCTTGGGCCATTTTGGCCAGATAACAACGCAAGATGCCCACGTCTTCTGGGGGGTATATTTGAACCACGACAAGAGAGGATTTTCCACTTTGGGTCTGAAAAGACTTGGAGTTTGGGAGACAGGGGTGGGAAAGCTGTTTTCGAGGAGCTCAAAGGCTCCCTGGGGACGAGGAGCAGCGGATTTGAGAAGCCCTGAGGGGTGGAAATGGGCCTCCAGCGGCTGCGGGTTTCTGGAAGACAGCTTTCAGCCCTGCCCCCGGGATGCTCGCCCTGATCCTCGCTGCCTCAGCGGTGGAGGCTGTGGCCACTGTGCTCAGGAAGCTAAATGGCCACCCATTGCGGAGATGCCTGGGGAAGGTGGGAAGATGAACTTCTAAGATATTTTCCAACTCATCGGGAACAATTCCACAGGTTAACGATTCAGGATCCAACCATAGAGATTAAGGAGGTAACAATCACTACTAACTATTAGTTGAATTCATAACCGAGTTAAATGATCCCTTCAACTCCCATATTCTGTGGTCTTCGGTGGTGCGGTTGGCTCCCGAAGGCGGATTATGGGGCACACAGATCCGAGGGCTCCCACTGAGTCACAGTCCTGTTTGTGATAGGGAAGGAGCCTGGCTGTGGGTGACAGCCTTTTGCAGGTCTCCTCCTGCCATCCTGCGTGTCAGCAGACATTTACCGAGCACTCACTGTGTTCTGGGTTGAGCCACAGACACTTCATTCCCCCCAACAGCCCTGTGAGGAGGTTCTGTTGGTGCCTCTGATTACAATTTTGAGGCTATTCTTTGTTTTCAGAGTGAGGGGGCCTTTGAATCCCCTCCTGACACTTGGCGGGGATTTTCCCTTGCACAGGGAGTTCCGAGGAGAGGCCGAGCACAGTCGTGGCGGGACAGAGGAACCTGCCCTGTTCTCTGCAGAGTCTGGGTGGGGAGCCGAGGAGGAGGAGGAGGCTGGGAGAGGAAGGCGGCATTTGTGCGGAGCTGTTACTGCTTCTAGAGTAAGTAGAAGGGGCAAATAGCAACAAAGCGGACTGAATAAAGATGGCGGGTGGGATTCAGCTTTCTCCTTTCCAAACACTGGCGACAGCTAGCAACTCTGTGTTTTGGGTGCTGGGCGGATGGCGGGGTCTACGCACCCTCTGTGCCATCCGGTGTCTGCTTCCTTCCCCCCTACTCAGAGCTCAGGCCCCACGGGGTGGACCCGCAAACCCACCACCCGGGGGCTTTTAGGGAGGGTCATCTGCCATATTTTCTGATTTGGGCAGAGCTTGGGCACATTTCTGCTTGATGCTTTTGATCAAAAATTTGGAAATAGTATTTTTTTTTTTTTTTAACCTGGGAACAAATTGCAGCTGCACAGGGGAAAAAGGTGTTGCTTAATTTTAAGCTCAGTGCTATTTTTCTAAGATTTGGTTCTCTAAAAAGTAGAATAAAACAAATATCTATTGACCACAACCAGGCTTTCTAATTAGCTCCCCTGTGCCCTCCTCTTAAATTCAAACCACTTGTCTCCACATAAAATCTCCCGTCTGCTGTTCACGCCCTTCTGAAGGCAGGGCCAGCCACAACCCCTGGCCTGTGAGCGGCTTGGGAAGAGGCGTGTGCCGAGAGAGAGTGGGACCTCGGCCTCCTCTGTCGAGGTTGGAGATGTCGCCTAAGTGAGAACACACTGGGGGCGCACACAGATGGGGACTCGACAGGCCTCAGGCCACTGCGACTTTGACAGTCTGGTAGAAGGATGTGCAGTGCTCAGAGGGAAAAGAATTCATTTCCACATTCTTCTGCCCTGGACGCACACTGGATGTTTATACGTCCCTGGGAGAGGTTATCTCCGTGTGACTTGGGGGAGGCCCAACGCCAGGCCTCCGGTGGGTGAACCTGCGGGTGTTGAGAAAGACAGCTGGAAGTGCGCGTGCGCGTGTGTGCGTGCGTGCGTGTGCATGTGTATGTGCGTGTGAGTGCGTGCGTGCGTGTGTGCATGTATGTGCGCGTGCGTGCGTGGTGGGTGAGGGGCTCAGGGCTTCAGAAGAGGAGCTCCTTGGAATCCAGAGACCCACAGAGTGACCTTGGTGTTGCTGGTCCCTCTCCAGCCACCCCCTGCTAACAAATGAAGGAGTCTTCTCTTGAAGATGTCGGGGTCTGGGGAGGCCTACCTCTGCCCTTGACTAGTTGTGTGACATTTTGAACAAGTTGTTTCCCTGTTCTGGGGACACTTGCCTTTTGGCAATCTGATGCCAGAATGTCTCTCTAGAAAGTACGGGCTACGTAGACAGATTCCAAATTTTACTTCCACATTCAAGGGGTTCTTAAACCCCTGCAAGTCCTTCTGAGGCCTCTAAGAGCCCTTGCCTGCATCTTATAGGTGTTTAAGGAGTGTTTGTGGAGTGAATGAACGATCCCTTCTAGCTCCCACTTTCCAAGAGTCCGAGATTCTATGCGTGCAAGTTTGACTCTGCGTGGGCATGTTCTGCAGACAGAAACGCAAGTGTGCAGGGAAGACGCTGGTCTGCATGTTAGAGGCACCCACACACACACGGGCCTCCTGACTGCCATTCCTTTGACGTACAGATGTTTATCAAGCACCTACTATGTGCCAGGCACTGGGAACACGGTGGTGAGCAGGATGGCCCCATTGCCCCCTGGAGCACACGGTCTAGCAGCGTCGGGCAGAGAGGCCTGTGCCAGGCCTGAGTGTGCGGCAAGGCACAGACACAGCCCTGCCATCGGGGCCACGCTGTGATTTTTTCAGGCCTTGAGCACTTTTGCCTTTATGTGTCCCTTCCTCTGTAGGAAAGTATTTGAAAATATTTACCACTGTGCTGTGAATCCAGCTTGGATTCATTGTTCTATATTTATTATTATTATATTCCTTTTGTTCTTCTGATTAAAAAGTTATTAATATTAGAACATTTCTGTGGGCCCCGATGCGTATGGCAGGCCTCTGTGCTGTGCCCGATGGATAAGGCACCCGGCCTGAGGCTTAGCTTTGCCCACAAGACGATGCAGAATATGAGGCAGCAACGGCCACGAGTGTGTTTCAGAGAGAGAGAGAGAGAGGTGGACGATGCCAGAGGAGGAAGAGGTCAGGGAGACTTTCAGAGGGAGATGGCACGCACAGCCCTGGAGTGTGAGCAGGGCTGAATCCACAAACAGAAAAGACATCTGGACTGGGACGAGACTCATAGAAAGCCACGCCGGACCGCACGGGGAGCAGAGGCAGCTGGAGTTCTAGAATCCCTCAGAGTTAGGCTCAGGGCCTTTCAGGGTCCTACTGACAACCAGACCCCACTCGTGCACTCTGTCTCTCCACTTCCGCCTGGGGAATCACAGAACGTCGAGCTGGGCGAATCCTTAGATGGCCACGTCTGTTGAGCACTGACTAGAACCAGGCACGTGAAACCCTTTCTCATTATCCCATTTTACAGAGGAGAAGACCAAAGTCCAAGGGGTTAAGTCACTTGCCTACAGTCAAACACAGCCAGGGAGAGGCAGAGCTGGATTCCTGGGCGGGTCAGTCTGAGCCAGGAGCTCTGAGCTCCCACCGCTTTGGTCACCTCACAGATGGGAAAACTGAGGCCCAGACAGGAGATAGGATTGGTCCCGTGTCACGGGATATCTTTCAACAGAGCTGGGAATACCATCCAGAGAGCCTGCTCTAGCCCAGTGGCCCTGCCAGCCGCTGGGAAGACCTGGTGTCTTCTGAATGATCACATTGGATTGGCGTCAGCTTGAGTCTATGACAGCCTTGTCCCTCTGCTGTCCGGTCCCCCGTGCGGTTCCTGGAGACCCGGTTTCTGCAGGAGTCAGACTGAGACACGCCTTTCTCAAAAGGTTGTTCTCAGAGAGTGTGTGCGTGGGGGTGGGGACAGCTTTCTTCTTGATGTTCTCCCAACCCCACTCCCTGCCCCGGGGGAGGCTCTGGGGGATAGAATAGGCTCCTCTGTGTCCCAAACCCAGCCCTCCAACGCAAAGGCACCTGCCTCCCAGGCGGCCGTGCTGATGTTATCGATGTTATCGTGGACACGAGCTGACTCACCCTTGCGACATCTCAGCCCGCTGGGCAGGAACGTGGCTCTGGGCGCCGCAGCCATGCAGGGGTATGGACACGCTGGGGCAGTCCCAGGGTGGGGCAGCAGGGAGGCGTGGGGCCTCCACCGAGCGCACTGGGCCGAGGGGCAATTGTAGGAACAGGACTGTGTAGTCAGGGGGCGGAAAAACTGCCGTCAGATCTCGGGAGAGCGTTCTGTAGAAGAGCCCAAGAGAAGTTTGGGGGGTCCTCAGAAAGCATTTGGACTAGGAGGAAGTGACTCCATCTTGGAGGTCGGTTCCATCCAAGACCTTGTCTCAGTGCTGACTGTCTTCTGGGAGCGTGGAAGGAGAGGCTAGGCAGGGGTGTGGGGAGAAGATTCCAGGAGCAGATGGGTGAACTCTGAGAGTTGGAGCTCTGAATGAAGCCCGATACCCCTCACTCTTCTCATTTTCTGGGGAGGCAACATGGTTGAATGGAAGGAAATATCACAAGCTTTGAAGTTAGAAGTCCCTGTTTAAATGTCTGCTTTCTACCACTTACTACCTAAATGGTCTTGCCTCTCTGTGACTCAGTTTCCTCTTCTGTAAAATGGGGACAGTAACAACCACAAGAACTGCTGTGGGAGTTAAGTAACATAATGTATATAAAGGTCCTGGCCACAAATGAGTTTCCCTTTCCAGTTTACAAGGGGAGGAAACGGAGTTTGGGGAGCTGTTAAGTGTCCCACCTGCCCAAGGTTAAGTGGCTGGTCACCGCAGTTGATTTAGAATAAGAACCCAGGTCCCATTCTTCACAGTGGCTGCATCCCAGCTGTTTAGACCCACTGACTGAGCAGCTACAGCATGCCTGAGCTGAGTGATGTTCCATTGAGTAGCTGCACTATGGGCAGGTACAATTATTTGCTCATTCTGCAGATGAGGCTCAAATAATGATGTCAGTTGCTCAAGGTCTCACGAAGGAGGAGGTGGGATTTCAGTTCAAGTCTGATTCCCCAGCTCACGCTCTTAACTAGGAACTTAACCTGTGGGCCAAATCCTGCCTACTGCCTACCTTTTATAAATAAAGTTTTATTGGAAACAGCCACACTCCTTTGTTTGCATACGGTCTGTGGCTGCTTTCTAGCTACAGCAGTAGAGTCCAGTCACCGCAAACAGTCTATAGGACTCACAAAGCCTGAAGCATTTACTCTCTGGCTGTTTACCGAAAGAGTTTGCCTACCCCTATTTTTAACCACTGTTTTATAATAGTGAGGATTAAAAAAGAGTATCTGCTTAACACCAAGACACAGTTTTAGGCAGGAGGTAGGCAAATACTTGGAGTGATGCCTGGGAAAGCAGAGGTCCGATTCCTGCCTGGTGTGCTGTCTACCTTTCTTCTATCTCCCCCTAAGCAGATCTTCTGGGTCAAGGAGGATGTACTGGGTGGTGAAACAAAGGCAAAGGCAGCATGCCAAGCACATTTACAACCCCTGTGTTTCCATTTGTATATTATGATATAATCAGGGGACTTTTATTATTTTATTTAAAATATATTATTATCTTTAGAAACCAGGTCTGCCACCCAGGCTAGAGTGCAGGGGTGTAATCAACCTCAAACTCCTGGGCTCCAGCAATCCTTCTACCTCAACCTCTCGAGGAGCTGGGACTACAGATGCATGCCACCATGCCCAGTTAAATTTAAAAAAATTATTTTTTTGTGTGGAAATGGAGTCTTGCTATGTTGCCCAGGCTAGTCTCGAATGCCTGGGCTCAAGTGATCCTTCCATCTTGGTCTCCTAAATTGCTGGGATTACAGGTATAAGTCACTGCATCTAGCCAAAAATTTTTATTATTTAAAATGATTTTTAATTTTATTTCTTCTTGGCTGATATTTACTATCTATTATTACTGTATCAGAACTGTATCTTTTTTCCTTTTAAATATGTGATCTACACTGTGAATGTATAAAACCTCAGGACCATTTCCTTCCCCATGAGGACAAATGAGATTTTTAGCCATAACCAAGGACATAATAGGTTTTGACACACAGGGATTAAAGGACCAGATCCAGTCCACAAAAGAAAGATATGGCCTCATCTATAGTCCCAGCTACTCAGGAGCCTGAGACAGGAGGATCACTTGAGCCCAAGAGTTCAAGTCCAGCCTGGATAACACAGCAAGACCAGGTCTCTTAAAAAAAAAAAAAAATATGGCCTCAATGAGTCTGAGCAGAAAGGGCTTTGGACTGGGTTCTAGATCCAGCTCCATCTAATCTGTCATGTGATTTGGGTTTTTCACAGCCCTCCCGTGCCTCAGTTTCTCCTTGTATAAAATGAGGCTATTGGACCAGATGACCGCTAATGGCTTTTCCTCGTGTGGTGTTGTATTCACATGAAAAAAACCACCGAAATAAAGCCTGTAGGAGTAGTTTTGCCGAGAGGCAGGGGGTTAACACAGATGGTCTCTGACCGCACAACTGGATTCTCTGTTCTGAACCCAGCAATTCCTTTGGGAGTGGGGGATGGGCTTTGTGGACCAGGCACCTTACCAGTCATTTCTGGGTTTGTCACAGGACACAGGACTCTGTTATCAGAGGAAGGGGGATTTAGGTCTGACGAGGGTGGAGTATTTCTGGCGGGGGCGGTGGGCCAGAGGACGCCACCGTCGGTCTCCATGATGGGCAGGAGGTGGAAGCCTCAGGGGCAGAGACTGACCTGTCATCTCTCCCTGGCCTCCAGGTGGCTGTATCAGGGCACTGGGGAGCAGCACAGCAAGGACATGTCATCACTGTGAGGGGTGTAGGAGTCCCCACCTTCCGCTAAATCCCAACACGATTACCCTTCCTCCTGGGCGAGAATGAAAACCCTTTGGTCTTTATTAAATATCATTTCTTAAAATTTGATAGGCAAAAAAAAAAAAGGAATTTCATTGTTCTTTTAGTTTGTATCTATTTGATCATTCTAAGATCTCACCTTTTTTCTTGTTTGGCTATTTTTATTTTTACTTCTATAAATGGATTATTCATAGCCTTTGCTTTTATTTTATTTTTCCTAGAGCAATATTTGTCTTTTTACTTTGAGCGTTTGAGGTTAGAGACTTAGTATGTAAATATATCTTTTGTTTTCTCAAGCTTTTGCCAAACCAAATAAAACTGAGTGTAGCAAGGAAATGTGAATAGCCTTCCCCTCCTTGCTCTGCGATGCTGAACTCCCAGGAAACAATTGATAATTAACATTTGCTGGATAACTGCCAACACTTTTTCTGCACTTGTATGAACATTCAAATATATATTCCTTTTTATTTTTCCTTTTTATGAAAATAGAAACATAGCTTATCCTTGAATCTGAAATTTATTTTTAAAAATTCTACATTTAATACCGAACTAGCCCTCTCTTAGAATTTTTTTTGGGGTGGGAATCTTGCTATATTGCTCAGGCTGGTCTTGAACTCCTGACCTCAAGCGATCCTACCAGGCCCCCTCCAGCTGGATTACAGGAGTGAGCTATCCTGCCCAGCCTTTCTTAGATTCTTATCCCTCTTCTTGCCATCCTTACTTCAAGAGTTAGGAAAGAATCATTAGGCCAATTTTACAGGTTGAGAAACTGAGGCTCAGAGAGGAAAAGTAATTTACCCAGACCCTTTAGACCATTTAACAATTTTGTACTGGGACGAAAACTCCAAACTCCTGATTCTGGAGGGGCTTCCTGCTCTGTGCGAGTGAGTCAGATCTTCTGCCCCTAAAGTCACCCCTCCTGAGGCACATAGGCTGGAGTTTTGGTAGCAGGGGAGGGAACAGAGAAAGTTAAAGCACTGAGAGAGTCAATGAAGAAAAGAGAAATTCAAACTGTCCTCAAGTCCCTACGTGTTAAGTGACTTAGGGGCAAGTTTTTTGCCCTGCCTGGGCTCCTTGTGCTCATCTATGACATGAAGACTTTGGCCTAACCACAGGATTTCAAACAGTGCCCTTTGGGGCTCCAGGGGAGCCCCCACAAGTTACTGCCCCTCACAAATGAACACAGAGAGACATACCCATGTATGCTTGCTCTGTTTGTGCTGTGAAAAGCCGGAAGCAATTGATATATCTACCAGCAGGGGGTGGGTTAAATGCATAGGATTATTCATCGATTCACCTCTTTAGTCACTCATCAAATAGTTATTGATAAATACTGTCAGCCCCTGTTTTAGACACCGGGAATCAGCAGTGAACAAAATACACCAAGTGCCCACTGCCCTGGAGCCTACCTGGAAGGCAAGTCCACCCGGCCCTGAGCTGCATCCCAGTTAGGTGGAATGAGATGGATCCACGGGTCCCAGCACGGGCGGGTCTCCAGGACACAGGGCTGGGTGATGGCAGCAAGGGACCACACTCGGTGTGGGATGATTCGTTCTATAAAGCCCTGCTCCCGGCAGGACAAGTCTGTCTGTCTGTCTGTGGGTGGACAGCTCTATGAAAAAACGAAAAGAGAAAGTTTTGGGGGTGCCTCCCCAAATGATGACGTCGCTTCCGGAAAGAGAGGGAGAGTAGCCCAGGATTACTGAGGGTAGGTATCCTGTCTGGAGTACTTTATCAGCTTTTTTTTTTTTAAGGAAGATATTCAAATATTGTTTGTAGTTAAAAATGTTTTCTTAATATTTAAACTAAACTTAAGTCTAAAGAGAAGGGAAGGACAAAAATAAATTTACACGTTTCAACCTCACAGAATCCTTCAAAATCGAACACAGTCAGGCTCTACAACAGGAAGCATCTCGGTTTGGGGATTGGAGATGTTAAATGAAACAAACCCCCAGCTCAGCAGAGCCGGAAGGGAACACTCCCCCAGGACTTATTTTACAAATGGGGAAAGTGAGGCCCAGGCTGATTTCTTCAGTTGCCAAGGACTCCGTTAACAGCAGAGCCTGAATTACACACTGGGAAGACACAGCAGGCCTGCCTTGCCTCTAGGTTTGGGGACCGATGACGGAGGGGAGGGGGCTGCATGCTCCCCCTCCCACTGGAAGCTCCCATGATGAGCCTGGTGTCCCACACATGCTGAAAGGAAGCCTTGTCAACATGGAAGGAGATCAAGGCGGCCAGGGGGTGCTGAAACCTCCTGTCGGGTCCCGCATCCCCAGGAGATAGGGATGCCTCGGCCGCTGCCTCCACCCCCTCCCTGAGCTCTCGCCACTCGAATTCCGAGGGGCTTTGGAATCACCAGACTGTCTCCTACTCCCAGGAAACCCCAGGCTTCAGTGGAGCCAGGCGACTGGCCATCCATCATCCTTATCTCCCGGCTCTGGCGGCCCCAGGTCCCTGGCCTGGATGGGCCCAGGGGGCCGGGAGGGGCTGGGGGGGCCTCGATAACAAGAAAACCAGCTGGCCCCTGGGGGAACTTCAAAGTGCCTGGAGCTGAAATTTATGTGCAGAGGAGCTCTCTTTAGGGGCCAGAGGGCCGTTCTCTCCACAAATATTTATTGAGCGCCTACTGTGTGCCAGGCACTGGACTAGGGGAATCTTAGGGACCCAGAGATTTTGTTGTTTGTTAGGTTGCTATGTCTACCTTGGTGGGCTAGGTTTGAAGGATCAATCCGTTAATTCATTAAGTATGTATTAAGCATCGTCTGTGTGCCGAGGTTTTCTGAGGACTCAAGGTGGTTGGAGTGGTTAAATGAATATGCCCTCTTCCATGGGCAGGTCTGCTCACCCAGTGGTTAAGAGCTGGGGTCAGGCAGACTCGGTCTCAGCTTTATTTAGCTGTGAAATGGGAATAATAGCACCTACCCTGTAGGGTTTGGGAGAAGCGGAAAATAAAGGAGATACTATAAAGGTCAAAAGCTTAGCCCAAGCCTGGCAGATGGTCATCTCGCAACAACAGCAGCTATTTCTGTGATTGCCGTTAATTAATACATTTATCCATTTATTTGATATTGATTGAGTACCTGCAATGTGCCGGGCAGGAGCTGGAGAGGCAGCGTGGCCTGGGCGGGTTTGCAGGAGTCCGTTCACCTCCTCCCAGGCTCCCCTCGGCCATGGCCTCGAGGCTGAGAATGAGCATCATGGGCCTTTAGAGTCTTGAGGTGACAGGGATTCGAGAAGCTGCCAAGTTCAGTCCTGCCCTGGGGCCTGTGTGGGAACCCTCTGGAACAACCCTGCCATCTCCTCATCCAGCCTCTGCTTTCACTCCTAGGTGGGGCCCTCACTCCCTCCCCAGGCAGCCTGGGAGGGGGGCCTTCCTGCCCTGGAGCTGAGGTCCGCCTTCCCCGCCTTCCCCCATTGGACTCCTAGCTCTGTCCTCCGGGCCCTATCCAAACTCTTTGAGCCTCAGTTTATTCATCTATGAAATGGGGACGTTAATAGTTCCTATCCTCTGAGGTTATTATAAGAATAAAATGAGATAAAGATGGTGAAGCACTTGGCACGATGTTTGCACAATGAAGTCTTTGATAAGCGGTAGCCGATAAGGACAAATAAAATAACGACAGCCTTTAGGAATAAATGAAACAGGAAGGAAGAGGAGGAGAGGGAGGGGAAAGCAAGGCTACCAGGGGGGTGGAGAGCAGTTCTCAGTTCTTGGGGAACCTAAATTTGGCAAGGGACGGCACACAGGATGCTTCCCAGTTCTGAAATTCATGAAAACATACAAGGGAAGCAGCATGGAGTTATTGCACTTGTTTTCCACCCAGTGTTGGTGGCATTACCGTGTCCATTTCAGAGATGATCAAGCAGAGGCTCTTGAAGGTGGAGTGTTTTGTTGAAGGGCATGGAGCCAGGGAGACCTGGGCATTGCCAAAGACAGGTCTCCTCTCTCCCGTCCCTGCCCCAAGGCCGCAGTGGGGAGCTCCCCGTGGGCAGAGTTGTATGTTGAATTGTGTCTCTCCTCCACCAAACCTGTATGCCAAAGTCCTGTCTTAGTCCATCCAGGCTGCTATCGCAGACTACCATAGACTGGGTGGCACAAGCAACAAAACATTTATTTCTCAAAGTTCTGGAGGCTGAGAAGTCCAAGAGCAAGACGCTGGTGGATTCAGTGTGTGGTGAGGGCCCACTCCTGGTTCATAGGTGGCCGTCTTCTCACTGTGTCTTCGCACGGCAGAAGGGGTGAGAGAACTCTCCGGGGTCCGTCTTATATGGGCACTAATCTCATCCGTGAGGGCTCTACCCCCTTGACCTCATCACCTCCCAAAGGCCCCACTTCCTAATACCATAAACTGAGGGGTGCTATATAAATTTCGACATATAAATTGGAGAGGGACACAGCGTTCAGTCCAGTACCTCAGAATGGGACCTTATTTGGAGGTCACGGGATCTAGGATCTTCACAGGCAAGCAAGTTAAAATGAGGTCCTCAGCGTGGGCCCAAATCCAGCACAACTGGCGTCCTTATGAGAAGGGAATTTCAAACAGAGATATGCATCGGGGGAAGACGACGTGAAGAGACACAGGAGAAGACAAGGGGATGAGGGAGACATGGGAAGCCGTCTGCAAGCCAGGGACAGGGGCCTGGCCCAGACTCTTCCCTCCTGGCCCTCAGGGGGAACCAACCTCGCCACACTTTGGCCCCAGACTCTTAGCCTCCAGAACTGTGAGAGAATACGTTTCTGTTGTTGACGCCGCTCGTCTGTGGACCGGCGCAAACCAGTGCGGACAGCGTGTGGCTCCTCACAGACAGCGTGCGTGGCGGCTGAGGGATTCGAGGTGGCGCTGCTGGTCCCCACACCCTGCTGCTGGTCTCTCCGGAACCCTGGGAAGTTGGACCAAAGGCTTGGAGATGGGAAAGGCAGGTCTGAACACCAGGGGCCTTTGGGGTGGCCTTTCACTTCATCATGACTCTCTGAGATGTGAAAACCTCTTTTCCTGGTGCCTGCTCATGGAAGTCCAGCCGGATTACCCTCGCCTGCTGCTGGGGACGGCTGCCATCCTCTAGGAAGACCTGCCAGGCTCAGCCTCTCTGGGGCTGGGGACTTGTCAGAGCTCTGACAACTATCAAGATGGCTTCATCCATTTCCCCGTCTCTCTGCGGTCTTTTTTCTCCTCCTTCCCTTCCCGGGCACTGTGCTCAGCAAGTCCCACCCTCCTGCACATCTCACCCAACGCCGCTTTCTCCCAGGTCCCCATCCTCCCAGCCTACCCTCACCTGGTGGCTCTTCTGTGGAGCAAGGGACAGTCCAGGGCCCGCGGTTACCCTGGAGACGGATGGAGAAAGGGAAAGTCTAGACTTGCTACCTCGGAGCTGAGAAGAAATTCTCCAGAGCTGCTTTCTCCTCCCACCTTCTAGGGAGCCTTGCTCTTGTCCCTGGCCTGGATACATTATTATATTTTGCTTTAATTGCATTAAAGCAAATGACTATGTCCCCCTGTGGTTTCGATCAGGTCAGGGATCTGATAATCGATCCTGGCACAGTCTAGACGGGAGTCACTTTGAAGCTGTTTTTAGCAGGATGAGAACAAACAATTTTTCCAAAGTGGTCACATTAGGCAAACATGCTGGTGGGCCACCCCTTGGGGAGGGAGCGTGCCCTGGCTCCAGGCGGCCTGCTGACTGGACTCCCAGGCCCCCAGGGAGGAGTATGGACTGCTGCTCTCCCTGGACCAGAAGGACGTTTAAGTAGAGACACCATATGCTTAGGCCTCCCATGAGGTGACACTTGGCCCAGGTGCCTCTCCCAGGAAGCCAGTCTCAACTGATCCCACCTGGCTAGAGGCTGAAAGGTGGCATGGCTCACCATGAGATGTCCTGCCCCAGAGATGGCAGAAAGGTTGAATTCATACGGGGCAATGCAATGGTAGACTCATGTCCTGCAAAATTATTTTGTCTTCAATTTTCTTGCAGTCCTTTGGATTTTATCAAGAGGAATGCCTCAGGGTGGTGCCAGTCTGTCTTTAACACCTCAATAATGTTTGCTAATCTCTCCTTTTAACCAAGAGGGCTCTGCCAGTGATAAGATCTGGCTAGATTTTAATAAACGGGCTGTTTTGTTTTCACTGAGTGTATTTTCTACAGTCTCTTCCAAATGACACTAGTGTTCTCTTTATGGAAAGTGAATCATTGTTCAAACACGGTTAAGGCAAAAATTATGAAGAACCAGTGTTTGGGAGACAGTGGTGGGGGATTGCTCACGCTCAGGCCTGATGCCAGCTCTGCACTTTGCTGCCACATGACTTCCGGAAGGTTGTTTTGTTCCCCGGGCCTCGGTTTCTCTGTGTAAAATGGACATAATGGCCCTACCGTTCAGGGTTATAATGATTTTTCAGAGATTGTGCATGCAAAGCATTTGGATGGTGCTTAGCATGGAGTCTGCACACTGCTTGGTGGCCTCGTCATCCTACAGGGGCCACCGCTCCCCTCAGCCCTTCTCAAAGCCTTTGCTGGACCCACGGTCGAAACTTACTAAGCTCTGGGGTTCTGCAGAAACCAAAGGAACTTGGAGCTCCTACCTGTGCTCTGGCTGGAACTCCCTGGCCTGGGGCCTGTCCCTTCCCCTCCCTGGGCCTCACTTTCCCCATCTGTCAACAGAGGCTCTGACCAAATGCTTTCCAAGATTCCTTGCAGCTCTGGCATAAGAACATTTTTGAGCAATAAGCAGGGAGTGGCCATTCCGCGGGGGAAGAATCTCGACTTCACCAAATACATCCTGTGCTACGCCCCACCTGGGAAAATGTCAGAGATGCAGACTCTCGGGCCCGCCCAGGCCTCCTGAATCAGAATCCGCATTCTAATAGATGTCTAGGTGATTCACATGCACGTGACTGGTGAAAAGCAGTCTGAGGGAAATTTATCAAGGGAAATTTATCAAATTTATCCCTTGATAAAATTCTGAGGGATTTTTGAAAACAGTAAACATGTATGTAACTTTTTCCCCAAAACAACAAAGCTGTTACAAAAATACTGAGCAGCTACCCCAGCCCATTTAAGAGAGGAAATTATGTACGTAAATCTGGTGAACAGCCTTTTCCAGGGAATTTTCTTTCTGCGGAAAGCAGGCTCCCCCACTTTGCATGGGTTATTTTGGCCTTTTCCCAGTGAGTGTCTCCCTCACACCTGATTCCTAGAGGGCAGAGTGTGTGTGTGTGTGTGTGTGTGTGTGTGTGTGTGTGTGTGTGTCTGTCTGTCTGTCTGTCTTGCAGCTGATCCACTGAGCAGGAACTTCAACCCCTTCAGCAAAACCAAGATGGAACTCAACTCGATTCCCGAGGGCTTCGGGGTGAGCAGGACGGCACAGGGGACACCAGTCTCCGACAAACTGAAGCGGCGAGTTCTGCGTGCGAGCAGGGGCTCCTGGTTTCCCGACCGGGCTCTCCTCCAGCTGGCTTCCTGCTTCTCCCTCCACGTCCAGCCTCAGAGCTGGCCGGGCGTCCTCGGTTTCTCCTCATCTCCGAAATGAAAGCCCCAAACACCGGGCCAATCCCTTCAAAGAATTTATCCAAAAATAAATAAATAAATAACTATGATGTAGGCAGAGATCTTCCTACAAGACTATCCCCATGCTACTGAGAAGAGTGAAGATGCCAGAAAAAAAAAATTCAAGTGAGTAAGAATAGGAGCCTGAAGTCAATTAGTTATGTCACTTCACTCCTACAGACAGAGCGTGGTGGCACTTGCATTCAGGAGTCAGCAGCTCTGAGGTTCAGCGATATTCTAAACATGCCTAGTGTCTGTGAGCCTCGGTTTTCTCATGTGTAAAATGGATGCGATAATAATGCCAAATTGGTTTTCTCGTTTTGCGGATTAAACAAGGATGTGCATGGGAAACACGCAGCCCTGTGCCTGGCACACAGGAGGCAGTTGGCAAATGTTAGTTTGCTGAGCTCCTGTCCACACTTCAAAAATGTTGTACCTGAATATTAACAACATGAAAAAATATCTATGATATAGCGAAAGTGAAAAAAGCAGGTTATAACTCAGGGTGACCCATTTTATAAGCATACGTACGTATAGTTGCATTTAAAATGGTTTGGAACCACAGACGTGGAATAGCGATGTGGTTGCTAAAAGCGTGGGAACTGTGGCTGGCCACAGTTGGCTGGCCACTGTGTGACATTTCGCCAGGCTCACTTCTGTCATCTCTGCGGGAAAGTGCCAGGCAAAATCAGACGTGGACCTGTCTTTGATAAAGACAATAAAAATAAAAATGAAAGTGATATTTATTGAGTGCTTACTAGGAGTCAAGCACTTTCTAGGTGTACTACTAGCTAATGTATTCTTTGCAATCTCCTAGGATGTGGATACTATTAGCATTCCCATTTTACAGACAAGGAAACTGAGGCCCAAGGCCCTCACAGCAAAGCAATGGCAAAGCGGGAACTAGGACGTGGGTATCCTGATGCCAGGCTTTGAGGCTCCGTGGTGCCCTTGTTGGGTGGTCCCTCGGGCTGTGCCAAGGGTGCCTGGGCAGCTAGCATTTCCACTGCTCAGCGGCCCGGTGGCGATGGTGGGGAAGTCCCCAAGACGGCCAGCAAAGGAGGCAGCCGCAGCCGGGGAACCGCCTGCTCCCTCGGCCCCGGGGCACTGCGCCCTGCTCTAAATCCTGTGTAATTTAAGGCAAATGTAATCCATATGGCTCTGATTCATTTACACTTAAATCTTCAAAATATTGTGTTTTAAGAGCTGTGACTTACAAAGCCTTCAAAACCTGTTAAATAGGATTCAGCTCCCTCTCCCCTCCTCTCCTCCCAGGCCCGTCCAGCCTCTCCTCTTCCCCCTTCACCACGGGAGCTCACACCTGCATCTGGCGGCTGAAAAGAGCTCAAAGACGCAGACTTGGAAACTCCTATGTGGGCACAAAGAGACAGTTATCAGGATGTGTAGAGTGGCACTATTTGTAAACCCCTCACACTGGAAGCAATTTAAATGTACATCAGCGGAGGATGGGGGACTAAATCGTGGCAAATTCACTACCATACAGTAGGGAAAACTAATAAACGAGATCTTCACATATCAGAATGGATGGATCTCACTGACATATTGTTGAGAAGAAAACAAGCTGCAGATGAATTCATAATATAATACCAATCATACAAAATTTTAAGACACTGAAAATCATTTCCTCTTTATATATACCCATACACATAGTATATTTAGAGATATACGTAGATAGTGTGGGTATATGGGCATTTGTTATATTATATATAATTTTAAAAATAATTTTTAAAAATACATAATAAAATTTTCAAAGGACCCCAGACTTAGTGTCAGCAAAAAAGCTACCTTTTGTGTTAACAAGTTCAATCCCTTCATCTCACAGAAGTGAAGGAAGTAATTTAGTATTTATCAACTACCTAACACTTACTGAACACTTGACTTGCCCGGCACACCATCATTTCATTTAGGTTCCACATTAGCTAATGCAGTATATGCTACCACTGTTTTCATTTTATAGATGAGAAAACTGAGGCTCAGAGACTTCCTCAAGATCATGCAGCTTGTAAATCTAGTTGATTTGTCAGAATATAAACCGTGGCATTCTGCCTGCCAAACTTACACACCAGATCACATGCTGTTGAGCCAGGTGTTGTCATTTAATCTTTCCCTACAATTCTTTGAGCGAGGTTTCACTCTGCGCCAGCCATGCTATCCTCCTTGCTCCTCTCTGAATACACGAGCGAAGTCCTTGCTTTAGGGCCCTCGTGGATCCCTCTGCCTGAAATGTTCTCCCTACTTCCCCACATCCATCCAGCCCTTACTCAAGGGTCTCCTGCTCAGTGAGACCTACTCCAGCCCCTCTTCATAACATTGCAAACTCTCTCCTCCCCGTCCCCATACTCCTGATCCCAATAACCCAGTTCTAGTTTTCTTTTCCCCATACCACTTGCCATTTTTTAACAAGTGATATAATTAACTTCTAGTATTTATTCTCTGTCTCTCTCCACTAGGATGCAAGTTCTATGACCATGCAGCTCTGTTTTGTTTTAACAATATATCTCCAGAACTTGGAAAATAATTTGTGTTCAATACATAATTACTGAATGTTATTGAATGAATGAAATAGGGTTGAAAAAATTAATTTAGGGATTTTTCAGTTAGGAAAAAAGTAGAAAGTGGGTAGAGTCAGTGAGATTAAAGAGTCCTATATGAGTGGAAGAAAAAAAAATGGTTAACATGGATTTATTGATCATCTACTATACACCTGCTAAAAGTAGGGTCTTACCAATTGGTATCAAAGGCTTGAACATTTTGTATATCTTTTGACCCAAAAATTTTACTTTCAAGAATTTGTATTAAGGAAATTGTTATAGTTTTTTTTGTAAAAGTTTACCCACAATAAAATTCTTCAAAGTGTTGTTTATAATAGTAAAAAATCAGAATGAAATTAGCTGTCTATCAATTGTGAAATCCTTAATTCAATACTTAACTTATATGGTACAGACATAAAACAAAATATTATGCAACCATTAAATGTATTAATCGACTTGAAAATATATTTATGATATATTGCTTAGTGAAAAAAGCAGATTATAAACAGTATCATAGAATAATCTTGTTTTTTATTAAAATATATATGTATTTTTAAAGTCTGAAATGCTATAAGCCAGGTGGGCGCTATACAGGCATTTTCTTCATTTTTTTTTTTTTTTTTTTTGAGACAGAGTCTCACTTTGTTGCCCAGGCTAGAGTGAGTGCCATGGCATCAGCCTAGCTCACAGCAACCTCAAACTCCTGGGCTCAAGCAATCCTCCTGCCTCAGCCTCCCGAGTAGCTGGTACTACAGGCATGTGCCACCATGCCTGGCTAATTATTTTTCTAGATATGTTAGTTGGCCAATTAATTTCTTTCTATTTATCGTAGAGATGGGGTCTCGCTCTTGCTCAGGCTGGTTTCGAACCCCTGACCTCAAGCGATCCGCCAGCCTCAGCCTCCCAGAGAGCTAGGATTACAGGCGTGAGCCACCGTGCCTGGCCGATTTTCTTCATTTTTGTGTGTCTGTTTCCTAAATTTGCTTCAAGGAACTTGGATTATATTTATGTATTTATTTATTTATTTTAGAGATAGGGTCTCACTGTGTCATTCAAGCTGGAGTGCAGTGGTACATTCATAGCTCACTGCAACTTCAAACTCCTGGGTTCAAGCAATCCTCCTGCCTCACCCCCCTAAGTAGCTAGGACTACAGATGCATGCCACTATATCTGACTATTTTATATTATTTTTTGTAGAGATGGGAGTCTTGCTATGTTGCCCAGGCTGGTCTCAAACTCCTGGTCTCAAGTGATCCTCTTGCCTCAGGCTCCCAAAGTGCGTGAGCCACTGTGCCAGGCCTTGAATTATTTATTTTTAAAAGTAAACTTATATTTTAAATGAAGAAGTTATATATGAGCTCTTGGCCAAATCAATTGACTCCTCTGGGTCTCAGTCTTTTCATTTTCGAAGTGGAAATATAAAAAGTTTTCAATTGTTTCTATTTCACAGAGCTAGGAGCTAAATTGACCAGATGAGGTCACAGATAGGAGGGAAGGTTGTAAACTGTAAAGTGAAAGTCAGTTACAGTATAAACAATTTACAAAGTACTTGGGAGTGGACCAAAATTATAAGAGAAGAAAAATAATTAAAAGATGTAAGGTTTGGAAGGGAAAAGATAAAACTATTACTATTGGCAGTGACTATATTTACTGATTTAGAAGAATCAAGATCAACCTACAAAAAAAATAAAAAATTCTCTACCAGCAATAACCAACTAGAAAACATAATTTAAAAATAAAACATCATTCATAAGTGGTAATAAAAACTATAAAGTATTTAGGAAATAATCAAGGACACACGAGACCTCTATAGAAAAAAATTAAAACCTCTAATAAAAAACAGAAGATATGATCAAAATAAAGAGGAGCATAGTAATGCTCTTGGTAGGGACAGGTTAATATCCTAAAGAGATCAATCCTCTTCAAATTAATCTATAAATTCAATTTAATCATAATCACATTATAATAGTTTTTTCTAGGAACTTGATAAACTTATTGAAAAATTTATGTGGATGAATAAAAATCTATAAGAAAGAATAAAGGGAAGGGGAGGTATTTGGGCAACCAGATACTAAGGCATATTACAAAGCCATGGAAATAATGATATTGGAGCAAGATCAGATAAATCAATGAAACACAAGATCAAAGGAACAGAACAAAGACTTCAAAGATGGTTCCATATGGAAACTTAATATACATAAAGATGCTACTGCAGATCATTGGGGGAAGATGAATGATTGTTTAGTCACATATTCTGTTGGAAAAACTGGCTCCCATATGAGGAAAAATAAATTGGATACCTATTTAACATTACATTCAGAAGTGAACTTTAGATAAGTAAAACCCCAAATGTAAAAGGTAATATTATAAAATTAAGAGAAGAAAATATAGAGTATCTTTGGGACCTAGGGGATTTCTAGGTTTTGGTGATGGCAGAGTAGCTTGTATTGGACTGATTTAGCTGTCAATAGCACTATAAATCCTAGATGAAATACAATAAATGACTGTTTGAAGACACTGGAGAATGACTAAAAGCAGGCAGAAACTGTAGGATGTATAATTGTAGAAAGCAGAAAAACCACACTGGGTAAGATATAGTTTTATCTGACTTTCATTCTGAGGGCACGCACCAGTTGCATGATCTATGAAGCAGAGCTCAAGCAGAAAGTGGCAACCTTATTGGGCTTGTAGAGTCAAAAGTAAGAGTTAGGTTTGCCAGGGCAGGTGGAAATTGGGGGTTGGAGAGAGGAAATCACAGAATAAGCCACAGAAGAGGCAGTCCCAAAATCTTGATACAAGTTTTCTTCAAATTCATTGTCAATTCCTGAACCAGTCATATGCAGGGTAAGACTCCAAGGAACTCATGGAGAAAACAACAGCTGGACAACTGAAAGAGCTGAGCAGAAATTTCAGCAGCTGATCAGCACTGGGAATAATTAGAGCAGATTTCTTGTAAGACACAAAAATCCTTAACAAAAAGTTGGGAAATCAAAATCAGCATTATTTAAAAAGATAATACATCATGACTGAATGAGATTCATCTCAGGAATGCAAGGTTGGTTCAACCTTCAAAAGGTAATACATGTGATTCATTACATTACTAGAATAAAAGAAGGAAAATTATAAGAAAAAGTGTTTGACAAAATTTAACATCCGATCATGATTTTAAAAACTATTAACAATTTGCAATGGAAGGGAACATCCTCAGTCTGTTACAGGCATTTATTAAAAAGCCTACAGCTAACATCATAAGAATAGCAAAAATCTGAATGTTTTCCCCTCAAAATTAAGAACAAAGCTGAGATATTTCCTTTCACTTCTATTCAACATTATAGGGGCAATTCTAGCTATTGCAACAAAACAATAAAATATATAAAGCTTAGAAAAAAGTAAATTATCTTTATTTACTAATTATGTGATTGTGTGTGGACAATCTTAAAGAAATTTGCAAAAGAAACTCAGGACAAATGGTGAATATTTTTAAAAAATCAATTTTATCTATGTAATAGCACAAACAATTAAAAATTAAATAAAATAATGCCATTAATAATAGCTCTAAAATCCATAAAGTTCTTAGGAATAAATTTAACAAAGGATGTGTAAGATCTCTACACCAAAAACTACAAAATATTGATTTAAAAAATTAAAGTAGACCTAAACGAATGGAGAACTATACCATCTTCATGGACTGGAAGACTGAATATTATTGAGATGTTAATTCTCTCTCAATTGTTGTAAAGATTCAACAAAATCTCAATAAAAATTACAGCAGGATTTTTTAAAGCACAAATGGATCTAAAATTCATATGGAAATATAAACAACCTAGATTACTCAAATCAATCTTGAGAAAGGAAAGCAAAGTTGAAGGACTTATCCTACCTGATTTCAAGACTTACTGTAAACCCCAATAATCAAGACAATGTGGTAATGGCTCAAGGATAGATTTATAAATCAATGAAATAGAACAGTATCTAAAAATAGACCCCAACATATATATGATCAATTGAATTTTAACGAAGATACCAAGGTAATTCAATGGGGGAAAGAAAAGACTTTTCAACAAAGTGTGCTGTAATAACTAGATATCTACATAGAAAAAAAAATTCATCTCAACCTCTACCTTACACTATATCCCCAAATTAATTCCAGATGGATCAAAGATATAAATGCAAAAGCTAAAACAAGCCTCTAGAAACAAACATAGGAGAATATTTTCACAACCTTAGTGTAGACAAATATTTCTTAGAGAGGTCTCAATAGGCAAAATCTATAAAAGATTAAAAGTGATATATTTTCAAGAGAATAAGAAGATAAGCCACAGACTAGGAGAAAATATTTGCAAAAGACATACCTGATAAAGAAGTGTTATCCAAAATATACAAAGAACTCTTAAAACTTAACAGTAAGAAAATGAACACCCAATTTAAAAATGGGCAAAAGACCTGAACAGACACTTTGCCAAAGATATTCAGATGGCAAATAAGCACATCAAAAGATGCTTAACATCATATGTTATTAGGGACTTGCAAATTAAAATGAGATACCACTACACACTTTTTATTAAATAGAATGGCCCAAATCCAAAGCACTAACAACCCCAAATACTGGCAAGTATATGGAGCGATAGGAACTCTCATTTATTGCTGGCAGAAATGCAAAATGGTACCACCATTTTGGAAGACAGTTTGGCAGTTTCTTACAAAACTAAAGATACTGTTATAATACGATCCAGCAATTGCACTCCTTGGTATTTACCAAAATGAATTGAAAACTTCCATCCACACAAAAACCTGCACACAGAGGTTTATAGTGGCTTTATTCACAATTACCAAAACTTGGAAGCCAGCAAGATGTCCTTCAGTAAGTAAAGGGATAAAATAAACCGTGGTACATCCTGACAATGAAATATTATTCAGAAATAAAAGGAAATGAGCCATCAAGCCCTGAAAAGACATAGAGAAACCTTAAATAAATATTACTAGGTGGAAGATGTCAATTTGAGAAGGCTACACACTGTACGATTATAACTATATGACATTCTGGAAAAAGCGAAACTATGGAGAAAATCTATGGAGAAAAAGATCAGTGGTTGCCAGGGGTTGGGGGAAGGGAGGGCTAAACAGGAAGAGCCCAGATTATTATTAGAGCAGTGAAACTATTCTGTATGATACTATAATGATGAACACATACTATTCATTTGTCAAATCCCATAAAATATCAACACCAAGAGTGAACCCTAATGTAAATTATAGCCTTTGGGTGATAATGATATGTCAGTGCAGGTCCCTCAATTGTAACACATGTGCCATCTGGTGTAGGGTGTTGACAGTCGGGGAGGCTGTGCCTGTGTGGGCAGGGGGTACACGGGGACCCTCTGTACTTTCTATTCAATTTTGCTGTGAACCTAAATTGCTGTAAAAAAAAAGTAGTCTACTTTAAAAATTGATAAATTAGGCTCCATCAAAAATATAAACTTCTGTTCATAAAAATATATCATTAAAAAATGAAAAGGCAAGCCACAGAATGGGAGAAAATATTTGTAAAACACAGATTTGACACAGCACTTGCATCCACAATATAGAAAGACTCTTACAACTCAACATTAAATGACCAAAACCCAATTTAAAACAAAAAGGGCAAAAGACTTGAACAGCTACTCTACAAAAGAAATATAGAAATGACCAATAAGCACACGAAATGGTGTTCAATATCAGTAGGCATAGGAAAAAGCAAGTTACAGCCAATATGAGATACCAGAATGGCTAAAATTAAAAACACGGGCAATATCAAGTGTTGATAAGGTTGTGGAGCACCTAGAGTGCTCTTACGTTTCTGGTTGGAGTATAAAATGGTAAAACCACTTTGGCAAACTCTTTGGTAGTTTCTTTTGAAGGTAAAATACCTACTTACCCTATGACTCAGCAATTCCATTCCTAGGAATGAAAACGAACACACATACCTTGTACAGGAATGTTTATAGCAGCTATATTTATAATAGCCAAAGGCTGGAAACAGCCCTAATGTCTATAATTAGATGAATGGATAAGCAATCTGTGATATACTATTCAACAACAAAAAAGAGAGAATCACTAATACATGCAATAACATAAATGAATCTGAAAAACACACTAAATGAAAGAAGCTAGCCACACAAGTATACATATTCCATTTACATGAAGTTCTAGAATATGAAAAACTAACCTATGGTGCTGAAAATTAGAATGGTATTTGCCTTTTTCGGAGGGATTAACTGGAAAGTGACAAGAAGGAACTTTCTGGGGTGATGAAAATGTTTTATGTCTTTATTGTGGTAGTGGTTACATGAATGTACACACTTGTCCAAACTCTTCAAGTATCTACTTACACTCTGTGCATTTTTTCAATTTAAATTATAACTCAATAAAAGTGACATAAAGCAAAAAACACTCAATGCAGAAAAAAGGATATGAATATATCAAAATTAAAGATTTCTTCCATGAAGAATAACACGGCTGTAGCAAACAGGTGACAGAATGAAGAAAGATAATTTGCATTGTCAAAACTATCATAACAAAAATAGAAAGGAACTCGACAAGCAAGAAGAAAATGAGCCTGAATAGAGAATTGGCCAAGGACATGAGCTAGCAGTGCACACGTGTTATGTGACCATTCCATTCCTAGCTGCAGATTCCAATGAAGTTTTCACACAGGTCCATAAAGGGTATGTTGCATTAAGTTCAGGGCAGTGCTGTTTGTGGGCAGAGGTTGGGGCAATCTGGAGTCCATCAGTCAAGAGGTGGATGGGCAAGTGTGGGGGGGCATGCCACAGAGCCCGGCACCGCAGTTAGGAGGAGAGAGACTGGATACACACGCTGCAACATACGTGGATCTTTCAAACGCAATTGTGGGTGAAAAAGAAAAAGAAAAACAATTAGATCTGTAACACACTTTTAGGTCAACGAAAAACCACGTGAAAACCAAAGCAACATTACATTTTGTCAAAAATACATACAAAAAAAGATCCACTGGACAGACTAAAATGGTTGCCTAGGGTGGGCAGAGGATGAGAAGGGGAAAGAGGATAAAGGAGAACAAGTCAATAAAATAAGAGCAGGGCTTTGCACAGACCAGCGGTGACAATGTGTCATAAACCAAGGAGGCGGATCAATGGCACCTGAGCGTGCATGAGCTCTCTCTCTCTCTCTCACACACACACACACACACACACACACACGCACACACGGAATTTATTGCGGGTATACTATATTCCAGGTATTGTTGTGTATGATATGCATTAAAGCACCTAGCTTTCATAATAAAGAGGACCTATTGTCATTATACCCTCCTCATTTTACAGATGGGGAAACTGAGACACGGAGCGGTCAGGTAAGGTCCTGAAGGTCGCACAACTAGTCACTTGCAGAGCCAGGATTCAAACTGAGCAAGCCGTGTCTGCAGGGGGGAGCTCCGTAAGGCCCAAGGCCCAAGGCCCGGGGCTGTCGACCAAGTAACACGGCCAAGCAACAGGAAGGCCCCTGTAAGAACAGTAACCCAGAGCAAGCAAGGTCTGTGCCTTCAGCCCAAATAAACATCCCGCCAGCATTTCCTCCCGTTCAGCAGTCTCGGGGAGGGAACCAGGTGGGAGCCCATGTGGTTTTGATAGAACGTCCATTCAAGCGGAGCTTAAAGATTATAGCGGCACTGTTGGCGCAGTTAAATTTAAGGATCTGTCAGTTTATGATGAATTTTTATTTTTAAGGGTTTCAAGTAAGCTGTAAACATTCACTCCAGACTGAAATTCCCCCCCGTTTAACACCTGGGAGGGGCAGGGCGCGGGAGCAGAGGAGGGAAGCCTGCGGGGAGAAGGGTCTGGGCACCCGCCAGCTGGGAGGGGCGCTGGGCAGCTCTTCCAACCGGTACCTCCAGGAAGGGGTGTTAGGGGTCCATGCCCCGAAATGAGGGTGGCCAACAGCTTCCCCAAAGGAAGCAGGGCCATTCTCTTTGAACCCCAAATTTAGTTTCTCCTTTCCCCCTTCCCGGCAAAGCGGGACTGTAATGGGCATTTGAGAATAACGACCCCGTGGGAACTGTTTGCGATCTATTGCTGGAGGAAGGAAGGAAGTCAGGAAATGGTATGTGTGGTATGGACGTAATTTTTTTAAATGCATACATATATGTGGATAAAGGGCTGATATTTTATAGAATTTTTTTTTTGCATTTTAGGTTTTTTTTATTTTAGACTTTCGAATAGTAAACATGCATGGCTTTTGTTAAACACACACAAAAAATAACTAAAATGAACAATACACTACCAGCGATGGCTAGTGTATTTTGTGCCTTTACCCTGTGCCAGGTCCTGGGCACCCCCCCATACCGGTGCTATCCCACTTCATCTTCGCCACACCCTCTGCCGTGGTCACCACTTTTTTTTAAATCTTTATTTTATAAGTGAGGAAATTGAAGTTGAGGAAGCGAAGTAACTTGCTCCAAGATGCCCAGCTAAGAGGGGGTATTAGTTTGCTAGGGCTGCCGTAACAGAATACCACAGATTGGGCGGCTTAAATGACAGAAATGTATTCCTCACAGTTCTAGAGACCAGAAGTCCGTGATCAAGATGCTGTGAGTGTTGGTTTCTCCTGAAGCCTTTCTGTTTGTCTTTTAGGTGACCGCCTTCACGCTGGGTCCTCACATAGCGTTTTCTCTGGATGCATACATCCCTGGTGTCTCTTTGTGTGTCTAAATTTCCTTTTCCTTTTTTTTTTTTTTTTTAACATGGAGTCTTGCTCTGTCACTCAGGCTAGAGTGCAGTGGCGTCAGCCTAGCTCACAGCAACCTCAAACTCCTGGGCTCAAGCGATCCTCCTGCCTCAGCCTCCCAAGTAGGTGGGACTACAGGTGTGCGCCACAACACCTGGCTATTTCTTTTTTTTCTAGTTTTGTTAGAGACAGGCTCTCGCTCTTGCTCAGGCTGTTCTCAAACTCCTGGCCTCAAGCGATCCTCCTGCATCAGCCTCCCAGAGTGCTAGGATTACAGGCATGAGCCACTGAGCCCGTGGCCTAAAACTTTCCTTTTCTTAGAAGGACACTAGTCAGATTGCATTAGTGGGACCCACCCAAGTGGCCACATTTTAACTTAACCACTCTTTAAAGGCTCTGCCTCCAAACACAGTCACATTCCAAGATACTGGAAGAGAGAGCTTCCACATGTGACTTTGAGGGGAGGTGCACACTTCAGCCCACAGCACAAGTGGAGTTGCTGAATCACAGGGAAATCTTGCTAAAGACTCTTTAAACAGAAATTCAGCTCCACCCATGAGGTAGCAGCTCATTCTTTCAGAGGGCACTTAGAGGTTCAGCCCCAGAAGATGGAGAACTGAGCCTGGGTGGCTAGTCTCCCCCGAGTGCCTGGTGGCACATGGCATGGCCACCCATGGCACCATGCTACCTGCTTCCTTGCTGCCATTCTCACTCTGTCAGAGAACCTGCTGCCTCTGGATGGAGTCTACAGACAACGAGGCACCTGGGAGGATGAACAGGGAGTAATGACAACAGCTATCATTTACTGAGCTCCTCGAGTGGGTCAGGCACTCTGCTAATGTCATTTCTAAACTTCAGAGCAGTCCTGTGAAGTAGGTATTATAGTTGCATCATTTGGGGTTTTCCTATTGACAGAAAACCCAGCTAGGACTACTTCAAGCCAAAAAATAAGAGATCTATCAATTATTGTTGCATAATAAACCATCCCAAGATGCAATGTTTAAAACAACAAGTATTTATTCTTGCTTGTGAATCTATAGCCATCTGGGTGGGATTTCTGGTCTCACTGATCTTGGGTGGGCTCCCCCAGGCATTTCCAGCTAGCAGGCTGTAGGCTGATCCAGGGTGGCTGTGGCTGGGACAACTGGGTCTCTCCTCCTCTAGCAGCCTAGCCCAGGTCCAAGGTGAGGAGGGACAATGTAAGTGTGCAGGGCTCAGCTTGTAAGGCCTAAGCTCAGGTCCAGCCCTCCACCGCTTCTGCCACATTCAACTGGCCAAAAAAAATCACAAGATCAACCCAAATTCAAGGAGAAGGGAAACAGATTCCACCTCTTGATGACAATTATTGGAAAACCATATTGCAAGAACAGGGACACAGGGAGGGGTGGGAAAGTGTGGCCATTTTTGTAATTAATCTTCCATAAGGAATGTATTAGTTTTTGTATCTATCCGGAAAGTCTAAAAAATCTAGCTTCAGGAATAGTGTAATGCAGCCACCCAAGTAATACTGTCATCTCCTGGCTTGGTTTTGTTCCATGGGTTGCTCCATTCTCAGACACACTTTTCATTCAGAGTAGCAAAACAACAAAGTGACTACATAAGGTGCATCCTCTCAGCTTTATGCTGACTGAAAAGAGACAGCACCTGCTCCCATTGGCTGGAGTTGGGTCACAAGTCTATCCCTGGACCAATCATTGGGGCTGGTGGTAGCGCAAGGGAAGGTGTGAGTAGCTTAGTCCCTAATGGGATTGTCCACTGTCAGCATATGGGCTGAGAGTGGCAGAGGAAGGGTCCCCTGCAGGAAACTGGGGGTACCAGGTACACGGTGGAAGGCTGCAGGGCAGCCCAAGGCCCATATGTCCACTACAATTGTTATTGCTATTTTACGGAGGAGAAGACCAAGGCTCAGAGAGGTTAAGTGCCTCGAGCGAGGTGATTCGATGTTGGAACAGGACTGCAACATTGGAGCGTGTCTGTCTCACTGCAAAGCCTGCGCACTTTCCACAACACGGGGCTGCCTCTTGATCTAGAAGAGAATATTTCTTAACCCAAGTTGTTTGCTAAGTCCTCTCTTCAACTGTGGGTCCTCTCCCTGCCCTGATCTCAGAAGGCAACAGCCAGCATTCGGAAGGGCCCAGAAGCGGAGCCGTTTGTGGAGTTGCTGAAGGCGCTGGGGCTGGATGGCTTGGAGAAGACTCAGGGCGCTGAGGCTGTCCCCCGTGTCCGAGCAGCTTCCTAGAGGAGCCCACACGGCTGCACGGGCAGAGCTGGGGCCAAGGAGACAGGTACAAGAAAAACGAATGGACTGTGAGGACCCTCCCAGGGTGGAGGGGAATAGGAGAGGAGGGGTGAGTGGGAGCAAGAAGGAGGAGGAGGGAATAAGAAGGGGTATGAGGGGGGAGAGGCAAGTGGGGGCCCACAGGGTACCCCTGACCTGCCCAGATGTTCCCAGGGGACCTGTGCTTTGGCTCCATAAGGTCAACTCTGTGACGTGGGACTCTCAGACAGTGACTTCGCCAAATCAGGGCAAAACCCAGACCGAAATTGCTCTCTGCTAATCCTCCCTCCCTGTGCCAGGAGGCATCTCCTAAGTCCCAGCCTACGTGGTTTCTCTGGAGCCCCAGTGACAAGAAGGCATAGCGGTGATACTACAGCCTTTGCTTTGGTGAGAGCAGGGGTTTGAATCCTCTCTGACACTCTCTAGCTGCGTGACAGGGGACAAGTTGCTCTGCCTTTCTGGAGAATAATGCCAACCTCCCGGGGCTGTGGTAGGAACCCAGTGAGCGCAGGGAGCGTTGTTCCCGCACGGAGTGGGAGCCGGCACACTTGCGACCTGTGCGTGTGCAGCCCCTCAGGGTCCTGCCCACTTGGGCCCTGTACAGCGCCCCCCGCCGACTCAGAAATGGGTTCCAGGTGCCACGGACAGGAAACCCAGGGGCCCCGAGGGGCCCAGCCTGCCTCTGTCTGTTCTTCCCCTTGCCTCCTGGTGCCCACCGACACACAGCTCTCTTTCACCTCCAACTGCAAGAACCCAGCGGCTGATTTAGGACTGTGCTCAGGGCCCAGAATGTAAACCGTTTCTCACCAGGAATGTGTAAACAACCCATAAAGCAAAGGATTTGGGGCCTGGTCACGTGGCCCAGCTGCCCATAAAACCAAAGCATTGATCTGGGCTCTCCAGCAAGCCTCTAAGCCGCGGGAATGATGGAGGGGCTGCGTCTTGGAAACCTGTAATCTCCCACCATACATCTCAGGTGGCATGTTTGAAGTCCTGGGATGAGTTATTTATATTATTTTTGCAACGTGTACTGGAAGGGCATTAGCCAAAACTCCTGGCAATGGGGCTTACAGGGGCCTGGCCACTTAAAAAAATAGAGGGGTAGCAAGTCACCTAGCAAGTCACTCATGAGCCACAGTTCCTCTGGGCAGCCAGATAATCAAAGCCAGATCACCTAGCCCCGACTCTCCTTAACCCCGGCTGTTCAGGGACCACCTTCTCAAGTCCTGCCATAGCTGTGTACCACCTGACCTAGTATTTACTTTAGGCTTTTTATTTTAAATCACTACTTTTTACTTCATTCCAAACAATATCCATGAAATCACGTGTTTGCTGTCTTAGTTTTATTTTTTTTCTCTTATACATTAAAATAGATTCATAATTTAAAATGACAAATATTCACTTTGTACCATCTAAAATCATCTAACTACCACAGTGCCACACTTAGGAAATGCTGTCCTAGTCAAAGTTCATGCTCATTGTACAAATTGGGAAACTGAGTTCCATAGAGGAGGGGTCTTACTCAAGGTTACTCAGCTATTTAGGGTTAGGCTGGGAGCAGAAGGAATTAATAATAGCAGTAACCTATTTATTGAAGATTTACTATGCACTCAGCATTGTACTAAGCCCTTTACATATATTTCCTGATTCACATAACGAGATGGTATGTGTCACTGTCCCGATTTTGCAGGTGAGAGAGCTGAAGCCCAGAGAGGTTAAATGGCTTGTCCAAGGTCACACAGCTAGTCAGTGGGGGCACAAGCATTTTAACTCAGGTCTGCCTCACTTCAAAGTCTGGCTCTTAATCATGCAAGGGAAAGAGGGAGGAGAGAGAGGAAGGAAGGAATGAGATATTTATTTACTGCTAGCAACTGTCACATCCCTTGCTGTGTCCTTCTCTGCTCACCCATTCTGTGTCCTTGTCCCATAAAATTCTCACCATAGCCTAGAGTTGCCACAAAGAACAGTGTCTCACCCCCAAATCCTCGGGCGCAGTAGGGGACAATTCCAGGGGCCCAGTGTGATGTTACAAAAGGAAGCCCTCCACCACTCACACCTCAGTAGAGGTCCTTGCAGAGCTGTGGCTACGAATGCCGGGCTCATGCTAGGGCAAGTTAGGTTTTGGATTAGCCAAACCTAAGATCAAATCCCAGCTCCTCTGCCTCCTAATGAAGTAAATTGGGCAAGCCACTCAACCTTGCTCAGCCTCAGTGTCCTGTGTATCAAGTGGAAATAATGTTAGTATCTACCTCAGAGGATTTTAGTGAGGGTTAAAAGCACTGCTGCATGCAAAATGCTTAGCATAGTGCCTGGGATACGGTGTTTAATATTCTTCAAAAAGAGAAAAGGGATCACATGGAGAGACAGTGAGGAACAATGCCCATCTCCGCCAGGACCTGACCAAAGATCTGTAGCCACCACATAGACCACAGCTGAGGCTACTGGATCAAGAAATGCAGAGGCGGAGAGGGAAGGAGCATGGGCTTAGGAGCAGAATTCTAGGGCTAGTTCTGCACTCAGCTTTGTGCAAAAGGACAGGTCCCCAGATGACCTTGGGTGAACCAGCTCTTCCCTGTCTTGATTACAATTCTTGGGCAGAATGTATCATACTAAGAATGCAACATCCTAGAATGAAGAGGAAATTTCTGGAACAATCTGGGTTACGTTCGGTAATGCTTGACTCAGTGATCCCAACAAGCTCCTAGGGTATAAAACTGACAGCAGAATGCTTTCAGTGTCCCTCAGTGCTGTTGTGACATGGGACATGAGCAGATGAGACTCCATCTGCCCTGGGGAGCTTTCCTGAGCCTTGGGGGACTATGGCAGCCACCATTCTACACTGCACTTCTGTGAATTTGACTGTCTTAGATTCCACACATAAGGGAGGTCCTAAGAGGTTAATATCCAAAATATACAAGGAACTCAAACAGCACAATAGTAAACAGCACCATAAAATCTGATTAAAAAATAGGCAGAGGACCTCTATAGACATTTCTCAAAAGAAGACATACAAAAGGCCAGCAGGTATGTGAAAAAGTGCTCACCATCACTCACTATCAGGGGAATGCAAGTCAAAACCACAATGAGATATCATCTTATACCTGTTAGAATGGCTACTATAAAAAAAGTAAAAGACATCAAGTGTCAGCAAGAATGTAGAGAAAAGGAAACCCTTGTACACTGTTGATGGTGATGTAGATTGGTACAGCTGTTATGGAAAACAGTAGGGAGGCTCCTCAAAAAATTAAAAATAGAACTACCATATTATCCAGGAATCCCATTTCTGGGTATACATTCTCAGGACTTGAAAAATCAGTATCTCAAAGAGATGTTTGTGCTCCCATGTTTATTGAAGCATTATTCACAACAGCCGAGATGGACCTAAATGTCCATTAATGAATGAATGGATAAAGAATACACACACACACACACACACACACGATGGGATATTATTCCGCCTTAAAAAAAAAAGATTGTACCATTTGCAACACCGATAAACAAGGAGGACATTATACTAAGTGAAATAAACCAGAACCCCAAATTTTAATGTATATTTTTTATGTTCATGGAATCGAGTCCTGGGCTTGTCAGGGCTCAAGGTGCTGTCCAAGCTCATGCAGATCAACCTCTGATTTTATAAACTCGGGAACTCTGCACACATGGGCACACACACACACAGAGTTCTGTATGTACATGAGGGGCAGCATTTGCATGTTTCATGTTTTGCTGTTAGCTCTGCCATGACTAATGAAATTGCTGACCTTGCTAAACCTCAGTTTTTCCAGTTGTAAAATGGGCATAGTCAAAAGCCTCTTCTCAAGTGCTTTGAAGATTGTATGGATAAAGTCTATAAAGCACTTTGTACGGTGTCTGACATCTGGCAAAGGCTTAACACACAAGCCTAATTCACAATTCCTTGTTTATGAGAAACATATTTTCATGGCCCGATCCAGGAAATAGAGATACTAGGAAATGCTTGCTGGGTTCTTGAGCAGAGAAAAGTAAAAAGGTGGATCTCACCCAAGTCCATTGATGAAATCCACTGGAGTGTCAAATAAATAGTAGCTGTAAGATTGCTTGCATTTCCTCATTCTACACACATTTCTTCTAGTACCAACCAAGTGAAGGCACGATGCTAGCTCTTGGGCAAGAAGATTAGAGATATGCCCCTGCTCAAGCTGCTCAAATACTCCCAGTCTAGAGGGGAAGGCAAATGGCAAACAGGCAGGTAAAAGGCAGGTAGCCCACAGTCTGAACCATTAATAAAGCTCTGTAAACGTTAGGAGGAGGCTCAGGAAAACATAAATAATTCCAACCATAGGGATCCAGCAAGCAGGAAGGCAGCCTTTGAGTTGATCCTTTAAAAATGGGAAGAATTTCCTTTTTTAGAAAAAAAGAGACTGCCTATGTCTGTGGGTCCAAATTTCACCCACCCTTCGAAAGCCACTTCCTCCCAAAAGCCTTCCGGGGCACTCTTAAGTGAGAGCGTCCCCTCCCTCCTCTTGGAAATCCTTTTTGAAGCTCTTTATCTGTCCGGCTTGTAGGGCTCTTATCACATACTATTTGGTATTTTTGTATTTCTCTGGCTTTTTTTTTTTTTTCCCACCTGGGGGTTTTAAAAGAAAACTCCCTAAGGGCCTTTCTCGCATACAGTGAGCACTCAATAGCTGAACTGAACTGAATGCAAAGGTGCTTTTCTGATGCCAAAGGCCCAGCCTTGGGTGCTCTGGATGGAGTTCAGGCCTGCACATGCTCCAGTCACTGAGCCCCCTGGAGGAGGGCGGGTCAGCCCTGCAATAACAAAGACCATGAAGACTAGTGAGCCCTGTCACCCACCCAATCCTGCACCCTCTCCACAGTCCCACCCTGCCCTGGTGGTCCGTGCAGCCAGGCCCCCAGTGTCCCCAGCTGAACCCACAGAGCGTGTGGTCTCTGGGGTTGCCATGACCACAGCAGGCAGGCTCTGGCCTTTAGGTTACTTGGGAGGGAAAGTGGGTGATGGGCACACTCTTCGCTGGGCATTTTATACAGCTTTTTGTCATCATCACGAACACTGCAAAATAGGTGGTATCCTTTGACCTAGTTTACACATGGGGGGTGGAGGAATTCAAGATCACCCGACTAGTAACTTGGGAATCATCATTCCTTTTGCCACCCCGGAAACCAATCCATTCCCTGTCCTGGTCATTTGACCTGCGGAGTGTTTTTCAAATCCATCCTTTTCTCTCTATGCCACTGCCACTGCTCAGGGCCAAGCCATCAGCTCCTCTTGCCTGTGTAAATGCCACTCTGACCTCAATACTGTAGCCAAGGACTTCTTGGGTTAAAATATTTTCAGTATAATTTCTTCATACATATACCTACAATACATACATACACACATATATATAATTTTCCAAACATCTAAAAATGATCAGAAATACATTTTATTTAGCCAGTACTATCTTTTTCTTCTTTTCTTTTTTGTTTAGGTCCTTTTTTTCCACCCATCCGCTCAGGACAGCACCCCACCCTCCATGCCAACAACTTAGCGTATATCGTTCTATGTGTTTTTAACTGTACTAATTTACTCCCAAGCACATATTTGTATTCACATTTACATACGCAGAGTTTACTGGTTATTGTTTCTTTTTTTTTGAAAAAATGGGACCATATATAAATGAACATTTCAAACAATATTATAGTTTTTGGCACCTTGCCTTCTTCACCCAGTAACACTTCACTGACCTCTTTCCAACCCCTCTAGCAAGCTCTAATTCATTCTTTTTAATGACTGTATAATATACCGCCGTGTGGATGTGTCCGTTTAATTGGCCATCACCTTGCTGATGGTCCTTCTCTGTTTCCAGTTTTTCACTTCTGGGAGCAATGCTGCAGTCAGTATCAGGTAGGGTTTTTAGCGGCATCAGAAACTGATGGTTGTTGGACTGAGCTGAAGGCTCAGTTTCTAGGATCAAAGCCCAAAACCATGCCACAGAATAGCCTGTTGGCTCACCAAGTCCTCCCCTGCTCCACCCCATGCCACTTCTGTGCCTGGAATTCCACATTGCAGCCCCCAGGAAACTCCCCTAATGTTGCATCCACCAGAACTGAACCCTTCTCTGCCCCCAGAAGTTTCACGGGCACCTCTGATTGGCAGAGCTCCATGGGATGCCACATCCTAGCTGCAAGGGAGGCTGGAATTTGAATTGAAATTCCTGAACTGGGGAGGTGGTTTCCCCAAATATAGAAAAAGGCTATTCAAAAGATGATGGGCAGAACTGTGAGTATGACAGTATCTACTGCAATTTCCTTGGACATGAGTCCTTCCTTATTGGGGTCTTTATTTATATGGGGCCAGTTCTCCAGAGGTTGCATTGCAGCTTTCCAAAATGTCTAAATCATTTCACATTTCCACTGGCAGGATGAAGGATTAGCACTTTCTTTACCTCCCCACCAGCAATAGTTGTGAGAGCTCTGCTAGATATAAAACATGGTCACCTTGCTAGACTCATGTCTATTTCCCTGACTGCTAAACATAAACTTGAGTATCTTTTCCGTAAGTTTGTTGGCCGTTCCATTTACTCAGTCCTGAACTGCCTAGTCATAGCATTTGCCCATTTTTCCGTTGGGATGTGGCTTCTTCAGTTAAGCTACATGCTGGGCATCTTCCAGCTGTCTCTCCACCGGGCTCTGCATTTCTCCATCTGCTCTGTGCCTCTTACGCCATGCGGGCTGTAAGGGGCTTTCAGTCCTCAGCTGCCAGTAGGGTCTGGCCAACGGTAGGCACAGCTGGAGATCTCAGGGTGGGAGAAAAGAGAGAGTAGGGTGTTTCTTCACAAGCCCTTTCTTCCCCTGTGGGGCACTGTGGATCAGCTTCATTCCTCCGTGGGCTGCAGCTACCGTCCTCTGCCCCCTCTTTTCCCTAACACAGCCCTGTCCAGGCTCTGAAAACTCCTTGCTATCCCTGTTCCCTTCAGCCTTGAGGGAAACAATTCCCTTCTAACACCAGCCCTGGAGGTGTGCACTTCCCTGGATGCATTCGCTAGACCCTGTGTGCCCCTTCGAAAACAGTCCCTCTGAATTGTCCCCTCATTACATCTCCTTAAACCACCCAGTTTCGGCGTGCCACCTGCCTCCTGCCAGGACCCTGACTGATATAAAATAGGAACACGTTCTCTGTCACTGGTGTACAGTGATTTTTTTTCCACAGTGATTTAAAGCTTTAATTTTTGCCCATTGACTTTGTTTTTAGTAACTTTTGCCATACTAAAGATTTTATTTATATATATATAGGGTCAAATTTACTTTTTTAAACAATCTCTCTTTCTTTTATAGCTTCTTGGTTTTCAGTCTTGACGATCAGGAATTGGCAAGTGTTTTCTATAAAAGTCCAAATAGTGTATATTTCAGGCTTTAAGGAGTGTACAGTATCTGTTGCAACTACTCAACTCTGCTACAGTAGCACAAAAGCAACCACAGACAATATGGCAACAAATGCGTCCCAATGAAACATTGTTTACAAAAACAGGCTACAGCAATTCCACTCCTGAGTACATACCCAAGAGAAATGACAACATAGTTAAGACAAAAACTTGTACACAAATGTTCATAGCAGCACTAATCATAATAGCCAAAGGGTGGAAACAACGCAAATCAAGTGATGAATAGATGAACAAAAGGTGGTATATCCATACAATGGGATATTATTCAGCCAGAAAAAGGAATGAAGTACTGATACCTGGATGAACCTTAAAAACATTTTGCTAAGTGAAAGAAACCAGTTACAGAAGATCACACGCTATATGATTCTGTTATGTGAAAAGTCCAGAATAGGCAAATCTATAGAGACAGAAAGTAGAGCAGTGGCTACCTAAGGCTGGAAGGAATGAGTATGGGTTGATAGTTAAGAGGTACGGGGCTTCTTCCTGGAGTGATGAAAATGTTCTAAAATTGATTTTGGTGATGGATGTATATATCTATGAGTATCCTAAAACCACTGAACTGTATACTTAAAGTGGGTAAATTATATGGCATGTGAATTATATTTTAATAAAGCTGTTTTTTTTTTTAAAGGCAGCCAACTGGGTTTGCTGGCTCCTGCTCTACATTAAACATGCAGTCTCCTAGAATTTCTTCCATCATTTTGCATTATTTTAATTTTTACATTTAGATTTTTGATCCATTTGAAATTTAGTGTTGTATTGTTTAAGATAGGAGTTCATTTTTATTTATTCTAGAGGTCTACGATATTGGGCCAACACCATTTGTGAACTAAACTATCCTTTTCCCGCTGAGGTGAGATACCTCCTTTGTCAAATATTCACATCTGTCTCCTGGGGTGTAATTCTAGATTATTTTTCATGCTCCCTGGATCTATTTGTCTATGCCTTTGTAATGCCACAATGATCTGATTTTAGTGACATCATTGTATGCTCTGGTTTCTGTAAAGTCCCCCTCATGTTCTTTTCCTTCCCACTTGACTGGCAGCCAGTGAGCTTATCAAAATGGACCTGCTTAAAAGCCTTTAATGGATTCCCACTGCTCTTCCAATTATGGCCCAAATTTTAGCTGATGCCTAAGTCCCACCTAGCTCTCCTGCTTCATTTGGCTGAGGACACTGCACTTGGGACTCCAATTTAGCCACACTAAAGTTATTCAAGGGCTCCTGCTCCCATCTGCCCCAGGACCTTTGCACCGGCTGTTCCTTCTGCCTGGAATGTTTTTCCTTCTCCTTTTGCCAAGTTAACTCCTCTTTTTTCTTCAATCTCAACTTGATCATCATTCCTGGGGAAAGGCTATGCTGACCTCCTTGACTGGAACAAATCGCCCTCCCCACGCTGTGTGCCTATACTGTGTTGTACTCGCTGCACTTATAATGTTACATTTATTTGTATAATATTTCGACTAATGCCTGCCTCCTTCAGGTCCCCATTACCTTCACAATACTTAGCACTGTGTCCCACCCATGGTAGGGGCTAAAAACATATATAATATATACTGTGTATTGAAGGAGGGAATAGACAGGTAGAGACTTAAGGCAGGCACCTGTCTGCCCGGTTACCAAACCCTCCCCTCCCTTTGTTATGCCACAGGCTGCCCTGGGGCAGCCCTGGAGGGGACAGCAGGAGACCCAGCTCTGCCTCCAGTTGGGGCAGTTCCCTGAATCTGTTTGCAAAGTGCTTTTCCCCTCCTTGCCTCTCATCATTCCCACAAGCACCCTGGAGGCGAGCTGTGAAGGGTACAGCCCCCCATTTTACAGCTGAGAAATCTGAGGCCAGGGAGGAAGCAAAAACGTTTGCACCGGATGTGTCAACAGTGTTTCACAAACCTCAGGCACCCCAGGCTTTGCCGTACCTGCGTTCCATCCGTATTACTAGTTACTCAAATTCTTTATTTCAAAGACTTTTAAGAAAAAAAACTTACTCCCTTTATTTCTTAATTTATTTTTTGAAAAGAAACCTTCTAAAAATGAGGACAATTTGTATTACTTCTGTCATTCCATTGTAACCACCCCGTTGCATTTTATCTATGACACATTTGAGTCCATTTGCACCTGTCAGAGTTAGGATGGCTCATCTGGGAGCTGCCTACCATCCCCTCCTACCCCCGGGGGCTTGAGGGTCTGTGCTCCAGGAAAGCCAGGGCTGGGGGCTGGTAGAGGCCAGGACCCCTCCGGAAGCATTCACTGGCTCGATCCGTGAATGTCTGCTTGGAACCACCAAGTGCAAAGCACCAGGCCCGGCCCCGCCCCACCACGGTGGGGTGGCGTTGGGAGCTGTGGTGTCTGGCTGTCTGTGTGGAATTTGTGTGCCTGTTGCGTGCATCTGTGTGTGTACAGGGGTGTCTGAGTGTGTGTCGTGGGAGGGTTCGTGTCACCGTGTGCACACACCACCACACGGGCCCGCTTCCCTGGGCTCCCACCACAGCCCTTCCTTCCCAGCCGGGCCTGGGGTCAGCCGGTGCGACAGCCCGGCCAGGTCTGCTTTCTCTCTGTGCCGGAACTGCGGAGCAAGAGAGACAAGGGGGCCGCCGGGGCACGCCCCTCAGCCCCGCCAGGGCTCCTGGGGGCCAGCAAGCAAGGAAGCCCCTCCTGTATTATCCTCTCGGGGGGCTGAGCCACCCCAGGACCTAGAATGTTCCTGGTCTCACCCTCTCACCCTACCGGTGGGGAAATGGGCCTTGAACGGGGAAAGGAGACGCTGAGCCTGAGACACTGAGCATGTAAGTGGCAGGGCCAGGCCTCGGGACTGTCCCCGACCCCTCTGCAGCTTCTCCACCCACTTCCAAGACACTAGCCAGGCCCCATCTGCTGCAGAGACGGAGAAAACAAGAGGAGGAGAAAACAAGAATTTTTAAATAATACAACTAAAAGCTATCATGCACTCCAATGTCTGGCACTGTTTTAAGCACTTTAAATACATTAACACATTTAGTTGTTCAACAGCTATGAGGTAGACATGACTGTCAGCATTCCATTTTCCAGATGAAGAAAGTGAGGCACAGAGAGGTTAGCTAACTGGACCAGGGTGACACAGCTGGAAAGTTGGCTTCATGGCCAACACTCTTCGCCTCAACAGCCAGTGGAGAAGAGATAGAGGCCTGTGGATAGAAAGAAGCCTTTCTTCATCGGTCTCTGTAGGCTGAGCCCTTCTGCCATTCCATGGAATTTTCCTGGAGCTCAAAGTGCTTCTCTCAGTTTTGCCTGTGCTGTCTTGGGGTCATTTCACAAATGTGTAGACCAAAATAAATAGGAGGTACAATGACTTGCTTGAGATTACACCATTGTCCCCATGTCCTCTTACCATTTTGAATGGGGAAACGGAGGCTCAGAGAAGTTAAGTAACTTGCCTAAGGTCACACAGCTAGCCAGGAAGTGGCTGAGGCAGCACTTGAACCCGGGTCTGACTGATCCAAAGCCTGTGATCTTATCTACTAGGCTCTTCTGCCTCATGTATCCCTGCATCTGGAAACCATATGCCAGGAGGGAAGGCACAGATAGTGTTCCATTTTACAGAGAGGAAATGGAAGCAGCTTGCCCAAGGGCACTTCCTTGTGAGCATGAGAGCCAGGACTCAGAAATCTAGGTCGATCCGATTCCTTGGCCAGTGCCCTTTTTCCTTTATTCCTTCAGGAATATTCCAGAAAGGGTTCCAGGGGTTCCGGTTCTATGATTGTCTATGGTCAGCAATGCACAGTTGCCAGGGATACTTTCCAAAGCAATTTCTTTTGTTGTTCTTGTTGGCACAGTGTCTCACTGTGTTGCCCAGGTTCAAGTGCAGTGGCATGATCATGGCTCACTGTAACCTCAAACTCCTGGGTTCAGGGGATTCTTCTGCTGCGGCCTCCTGGGTAGCTGAGACTACAGGCATGTGCCACCATGCCTGGCTAATTTTTAAATTTTTTGTAGAGATGGGGTCTTGCTATATTGCCCCAGCTGGTCTCAAACTCCTGGCCTCAAGCAATCCTCCTGCCTCTGCCTCCCAAAGTACTAGGATTACAGGCGTGAGCCACCATGGCTGATCTCAAAAGCAATTTCTTGCTTCTTATTTTACTGGTGCTTTCCACAAGTCCCTGAAGGCCAGAACTTGCTGCATTTCACAGATTGGCAATCAGAGGTCCAGAGAGGGTAAGAGACCTGCCCAGGGCCTTGAACCAGGGTCCCTGACTCTAAATCCAGCGAGGGAGGTGCAGGGCAGGGGTCCTGCAGGGGCAGGCTCCAGCTAGCCCTCTCTCTCTGCCCTGGGTGAAGTCATGGCTTTATCAGCTAATTGCCACCCTGAGGCCTAATCCTGCCACTCGGCTGGAACCCTCAGGAATGGTTTCTCGGACACAGAGGCTGTTACTGTCCGGATGAGAGGGCTGGGGCTGGGGGGCAGGCAGGAGGAGGGGGCAAGTTTACGCTCGTGATTCCCCTCGAAGCAGTTTGCTTTCTCAAAAACCTCTGGAGACAGAGACGTTCCTCGGGCGTTCTCAGGCAGGACTGGGGGTTTCTGGCCGAGATGCCTGCCATGTTAACAGGCATAGCGGCAGGACAATCCAGCTTCCTATAAATAGATGAAGCTGGGCTGAAATACATGCAGGTGGGAGCCGTTTCCCTCTGATACAGAGGAGAGGACCATCGATGCTGGAGACAAAAGCAGAGCAGCAGAGCTTGGGCCACGTTAGCGTGGGGTCACCTTGGCCAGCTGGGGGACTTCCCAAGGGGCTGGGCGTGGGTGGGACGCAGCTGGGGGCAACATGAGGCCGTTGTTCCAAGGAGGAACTGAGAATCGGAAGGGGATAAGAAGAGTCATGTGACGGCCGCCGTGGATCCAGGGTGGCTAATGTACCAGGCGCTGTTGCTTTATGAACAGCAAGTGGTTGCTGAGCCTGCTGTGTGGGTAAGAGTGCTGGAGCCACCCAGACCTGGGTTCGAATCCCAGCACGACCCGAGACTGAGCACCTTCTAGAATTTTGCACCCAGATGCCTCCACTTGCCTTACCTTAGACTGGGCCCTGTTGGGCTGGTCACTTTCCCTTCCTGAGTGCCAGTTCCCTCATCGGTGCCATGGAGATGAGAATAACAGCTCCTACCTCAGGGAGCTGTGAGGATCCGACGAGAAGAGGCAGAGAAAGTGCTCAGCACAGGACTGAAAGTGCTTAGCACAGCACGCCGCCAGCACTTAAAATGCCAGCTGTTGTTCTCGCTCAGGGTCAGGGCTATGCTATTTGCTGGGCTTAAGGGAGTAAGCAGGCCACCCCTAATCCCTGGCCTCGCAGTGGACGACGACAGGGAGCAGACTCGCCATGGTCCTGTCCACTGCTGGACTGCGAAGGGCTGCCCCGGTTCTTGGGCCCCAGGCTCGGGAAGAATCACAGCCACGAGCCTTGGCCTGTGCCAGGGAGAGAGATGACAGACACTCAGCAAACATGCATGAAGAATGTATTGTAAGCAAAGTTTAAGGGTGCAAAGCGAAAGTGCATTTCCTAAGGGGAAGCGGGTCTGTCTCCACCAGTGGAGAAGACATTGTCTACTTCTGCGTTTTTCCTTTTACATGTTAGTAGTTTAGGTAAAGGTTAGTGATAATTATTCTTAACTATATACGTCACTGTTTTGGGGACTGAATTCTTTCCAGGTATGGCCGTGATTTAAAGGTTATGTTTCAGTTATTCTTTTTTTTTGAGACAGAGTCTTGCTCTGTTGCTAAGGCTAGAGTGCCATGGCATCAGCCTAGCTCACAGCAACCTCAAACTCCTGGGCTCAAGCAATCCTCCTGCCTCAGCCTCCCCAGTAGCTGGGACTACGGGCACGAGCCACCATGCCCGGCTAATTTTTTCTATATATTTTTAGCTGTCCAGCTAATTTCTATTTTTAGTAGAGACAGGGAGGGGGGGTTCGCTCTCACTCAGGCTGGTCTCCAACTCCTGACCTTGAGCGCCTCCTTCCCACCCTCCCTTTCTGGGGGTCCAGAAATCACTGAGGCTTGGCCCCTCCCCCATGATGCAAATGACCCAGGCCCTTCTCCTACCATTCTCCCCTGCTGGTGAGACTTCAATCCTGCATGGAGGTCCCTTTCTCATGGCACAGAGAAGCAGCCTGGAGCACAGGGCCTGGGCAGTCGGACTTAGTGATGGGCACAAGATGGAGAGAGACAGACAGGGGTAAAGGGCCGGGGGTGTTGGCTGATGAAACAGGACCCTAATCTAGCAAAGATGCCATCCTCATTCTTTAAAATGTTGGAAACACTGAGACCCGGAAATGTGCTTAAAGTCTTACAGCAAGTCAGGGTCAAAACCTGGACCTGAACAGAGGTCTCTTGAGCTCCAAGTCCCACAACCTTGTCCTCCTCTGCTTTGTGCTGTCACCTACAAATGGCAAGTCTTGGCTACAGGCAGGCAGGAGGCACTGAAAAATCAATGTTAAGTGAATGAAATAATGCTGGGAGCTCCTCTGGAGGGAGCAGGGGGATGAGGAGCTGAGTCCACCACAGGAGCAGAAAGGCAGTGCTTAGCCCCTGTGAAACCCCTCCTTCCCTTGGAATCAGTTCATCTGGAATTCTCCCTTTTCCCCAGAGAATTGTGCGCCACCTAGAGGACACTGGGAGCCCTGCACCTTGTCCCCTGGGGAAAGTGCCCAGCCACTGCTTCTAAAAGGCTCCTAAGCCCCCCTTTTAGTCTTTTACCTGATTGTTGGGAGGAATCTGGCCAGGGTCAGTTGCAGTGAACACCTAGCTAGCAAATGAGGACACCCTTGCAACAACAACAACAACAAAAATCTGAAAGTAAAATATGCCGCATACCTTCCCACCTCAGTATCTTCCACTCAGAGGCCGTTTTGCATTATTTTGCATTTCCTTTCCCACCTCTTTGGCTTCCTTACTCTTACACAACACTACAGACAGCAGGGAAAGCATCACCTCTGTGGTGCTCCTGCCCAACACGCATAGCCTGGATCCAATTATCAGGCAAAACCTAATTCGGGCTCATCCTGCAAAACAGTTGGCCAGTAATCTTCAAAATGTCAAGGTTATGAAATTCATAACCTAATTCATAAGAAAACAAATTCATAACCTAAATTCATAAGAAAGTTGGAGGAATTGTTCCAGACTGAAGGAAACCAAAGAGATGCGACAACTAAATCCAGCACGTGATTCTAACCCAGATTCTTGGTTGGGATCTGAGGATTCGACAGTAGAAATGTGATATTCATTTCCTGACCGTGATAGCTGTGTCTTCGTTTGTAGTTGTGGTTTGTAGGAGATTCTCCTTGTTTGCTGGAAATGAACATGAAGATGTTCAGTTGGGATGGAGCATCATATCAGCAACTTACTCTCAAAAGGTTCATGGAAAAACACTTCTACACACCACAGTTGCAACTTGTCTATAAATTTGAAATTGTTTCAACATTTAAAAAATATGTAGCATTAAAAATAAAAATGACCGGGCTCAATGGCAGACACCTGTGTCCCAGCTACTCAGAAGGCAGGAAGATCGCTTGAGCCAAGCAGTTTGAGCCTAAGATTGCACTTGAGAATAGCCTCTGCATTCCAGCTTGGGCAACATAGCGAGACCATGTCTCTAAAAAATAAAGGAAGAAGCCGGGTGTGGTGGCTCATGCCTGTAATCCCAGCACTTTGGGAGGCCAAGGCAGGAGGATTTCTTGAGGCCAGGAGGAATTCAAGATCAACCTGAGCAAGAGAGTGAGACCCCATCTCTACAAAAAATAGAAAAATTAGCTGGGCATGGTGGCACACACCTGTAGTCCCAGCTACTCAGGAGGCTGAGGTGGGAGGATCCCTTGAGCCCAGTAATTCGAGGTTGCGGTGAGCTAGGATGATGCCACTGCACTCTATCCCTGGCAACAGAGCAAGACCTTGTCTCAAAAATATATATGTATAAATAAATAAACAAAATGAATTTATTACAGGGAAAAATGCAATCAGTAATACATTGGTCTTCTGATTGGACTGGTGGTGAAATGAAAACCTGTAATCATCATACTACCATTTTTTGAGCCTCAAGTAAGCGCTGTGCATGCCCCATTTCCTCCTCACGTGCTCTGTCTGTAAAGTAAGTGTCACCATCCCCGTATTTCCGATGGAGAAACTGAGGTTCAGAGGGCTGAAGAGACTTGCCCCAGGTGGCTGATTTGCAGCCTGGGGTCTCAGCTGCCCTCGGCCCAGTGCCAGCCCACGGCCTGAACACAGCACTCGCCTTTTCCCCTCTCTGCCAAAGTCTTCTCCCTCACCCAGACCTGGCTCTAACGCCATTTCCCCAAGCAGTCTTCTCCAGCCCCCTCCCTCCTGGACAGGACTGTCCATCTCCGACCTCCCAAGCATGAGATCGGTCCTTGTCATGGCCAGTCACTCACGCACTAAAGAAATATTCATGCCGAGCGTTCGGGTGGCGAGCATCGTGCTACAGGCTGGGCACACACTGATGTGCAAGATAGAGGCAGGCCCCTGCCCCTTCTTCCCCGTGACACTGAGCATATAAACACGTAAATACACACAGATCACACATCTGATGTGGGCCGTCAAGGTGAGAGCCTGGTGCTGTGAGGGCAGGGTGGTGGTGGGGGGGGACGGTCTGGGGAGGAGAGAGCTGAGCTGAGCTCAAGAGGGGTGGCCAGGCTGGATGGGGAAGGGCTGGGGTGGCCTTGCTTGAGGGGTCAGAGGGAAACCAGTGTGGCAGGTGAACGAGGTGCCAGGAGCTGGGGTCCGAGGTCAGAGGCCATTTTTAAGGAATCCAATCTTGATTCGACCAGGAAGGATGTCACTGGAGGGTTGTAAGCAGGAGAGAGCCACTGGGATTTGAATTTTTTTAAATTATTCACTGGTACCCCCCAAACATTAAACTCTGGTACCCCCCAAACATTAAACACTGGTACCCCCCAAACATTAAACACTGGTACCCCCTAAACATTTATTGAATACTGGTACCCTCCCAAATGTTTGGGGCGGTACCAGTGTTTTTACAGCAGACACTATTCTGGTGCCAAGTACACCGAAAGCCCTGACTTCAGCATTATATTAATACAGCTCATCTGTGTAACAACAGCAAACACTTGTATCCCCTAAATGTGTGGGATTTATATTTTTAAAAGATCACTCTGGTGCTGCCACGAGGGGGGGGGGTCAGAGGGGACAGAGGGTGGGAGCAGATGGGTCCTTATCTCTCTCCCCCCTGTTTTCTGGTCAGTCCTGGTCTTATCTTGCTTTCTAGAGAGCTCCTTGAGGCCAGGGAGGGAGTCTGTCACAAGGGAGGCAGCGGTGCCCAGGCTGTCCCTCCGAGGCTGGGCCAGAGGGCCCAGGTCTCCCGTTCTGTCCCCTCTCTCTGGGGACAGTCTGGGACACACTCTGGCCCCAGCACGGGCGGAATGTTTGACAGGGGCGCACACGTGTTCTCCAAACAGACCTTGATTCATGCTTCCCGGAGAGACTTGCAAACAGACTCCTGTGGGCCGCATCCATCAGAGGGGAGATGGGCTCTGTAAACAAAGGCCACAGGCTGTCTCCGTCTTCCCAGTCCTCCCAAAGACACCCTCCCCGAGGGCCACCGGCAGCCCCCAGCCCCGCCCTGGCCTGTGGGGCCACGATCTGTGCCAAGCCCCTCACCAGAGCTCCCAAGACACACTGCCCCTGTGTTCTCATCCCTAAAACAACAGGGGCTCAGAGATGTTGGGTCAGCTGCCCAAGGTCATGCACACAGCCAGTTCAGCAAAAATAACGGTGACTCACATTTAGGGGCACTCATGGTGTCCTGAGTGCTTCATGTTGATCAACTCATTTAGTCCTCACAGCTACCCCGCGAGGTAAGGATTCTTACTCTCCCATTTTTCAAATGGGGAAACCAAGGCACAGAGAGGGAGCTCAAGTGGTTGCCTGAAGTCACGCTAAGTGGGGATGGGGGGACTTGAACTCCGGCAGGGTGGGCCCATGTGCTCTGCCGGCTGCTCCCCTGGCCTCCCAGGAGGTAAGGGCAGGCCCATCCCATCGCCCACTTTTATTTCAGTCTGAGAGCTGAAGAAACCAAGACTCAGAGAAAGGACGTGACTGTGGCTTCCATGGCAGCGTGGGGCCTGGAGCAGGGGGTCTGGGGGCTCTCATTTTTTGTTTTTTTTCCCAGTGTCTTGCTCTGTTGCCCGGGCTAGAGTGCCGTGGCGTCAGCCTAGCTCACAGCAACCTCAAACTCCTGGGCTCGAGCGATCCTGCTGCCTCAGCCTCCCGAGTAGCTGGGACTACAGGCATGCGCCACTATGCCCGGCTAATTTTTTCTATTTTTAGTAGAGATGGGATCTCGCTCTTGATCATGCTGGTCTCAGCCTCCTGAGCTCCTGCTGCCTCGGCCTCCCAGAGTGCTAGGATCACAGGTATAAGCCGCCATGCCTGGCCTGGCTCTCCTTTTTGGAGGCCAGGATAGGAGCTCAGAGGCCTGAGTTCTAGCCCCAACAATGCCACTGCCTTGCTGTGTGACCTCAGCCCCTCTCTGAGCCTCAGTCTCTCTATTTGTTCAACAGGAATGACAGTGGCAGCCCTTACCCGCCTTAGAAGGCCTGCTGGGGAACCAAGTGAGCAAGGGGCGGTGGGCTGGGATGGGCTTCCTGGCCTGCGAATGGAATGTCCGGGCAGCATCGCTGGGGGTCAAAGCCCCAGGGGCGGGGCTGGGCTGGGCCTCCTCCATTAGGAGACCCCCCACCTTGGGCTCCAGCCCAAATTGCCAGACACAGGCCTGAGATGAGGGCCCCCCTCCAGGCAGGGGTGACCAGGAGCCAGCCGGCTGGCCATTTGTCCACAGATGGGTGTGCAGATAACAGGCGTCTGGAGATAAGGCAGGGCCTGCCGCAGCCCAGTGGAGAGGCAGGCTGGGCCTGCAGATGTCTGCAGAGACGCCCTGAGGCCAGGCACAGAGCTCCTTCTGCCTCTCTGTGGGGCAGGGCCGCTGCCCTCCCCTCTTCTGGGCCTGCCCCCCCTCCACCAAAACAAAACAGAACAAAGCAAACAAACAAGCAAAAAACATTTACTTTTACCAGAAGTGCTGCTTACTGGAGAGAGCCCTGGCTGGCACCAGGAGCCACTGACTCACTGGGCAGCCTGCCTGCGTCCAGTCACTGCCTGACGCTGAGTCTCAGTGTCCTCATCTCTGCAGTGGGCACAGCGATGCTTCGCCCTTCCTCACAAATACAAAGGAATACAAATAATAACAAACAGCTCACGCTGTGCTGACTTTGTGTGGTAGGTACTGTGATTAGCCCCTCTTTGCAGATGAAGAAACTGAGGCATGGAGGGGTTAGGCCATACCACTAGCAAGGGGGAGATAAGGATGGGGGTAGGTTCTTAACTGCTTGAAATGTCACTGCCAATATTATTTTAAAAAATAAAGGAAACTGCAAATGGAGCCTACTTCAGTTTTTAACATGCATGCATTTATGTTTGTATGTTTATAGACGTTTTTGGAAAAATCCATACCCAAATATTAGCAGCATTAATATCTAAAGCCAATTTTCTCCATCCTGGCACTATTGACGTTTTAGGCTGGATAATTCCTTGTCGTAGGGGCTGTCCTGTGCTCGTTAGATGCCAGTGGTAGCACAGCCCCCATCAGCTGCGACAACCAAAATGTCTTTGGCCGTTGCCAAATGTTCCCTGAGGGCAACCGCATTTGAAAATCACTGACCTAGAGAGGATGTGACTAAGAGAGATGTTCACTTTCTAAGGCCAACACTGAAAATTTTGCCACATTGCAAGGATGACACACTGAAAGTAAAAAAAAAAAAACAACAACAAACCAATAAAGATGAAAAATAAAGAAAAATCATTGGATGATGGACAGATAAATGAATGACTATCATCTACAGGAGCCGGGTGCAAATCAGAGCCCGGGCACTCTGGAATAAGCATTCTGAGCCCATCAGTCAATTCCTGCATTTTGCGGAAGAGGAAAAGGAGGCCCACGCAGGGGAGGGCTTGTCTGAACTCACTGGACGGTCCAGAGCAGGGCGAGATGACAGTGTGGGTATGTGGACTCTAGGTCCAGTGCTCAGAACCCAGGAATGTGAAAAGGCAAATGAGAGAACAGCTTCTCCTGGAAAACCTTCCTGCTTTCACACTTGGAGGCTCCTGGAGCCCGAGGGCAGGGCTGCCACCCAGCCTGATGCCTTTAGATGATGGCTGGAATGTTCCGGAGGCAAGGGACTTCATGGGTGACTTGGCACCCACATGGCAGTCTATGCCAAGGGCCAAAGGAGAGGGAGAGTCTTCCACGGCTGACGTGGTGGCAGCACAGGTGTTGCGGGCAGGGATGGCCAACAGAGACGGACGGAGGAGGGGCCGCCCTGGAGCACCAGGCTGAGGAGACAGGGGGACGCCTAAGGCTGCTGAGAGCAGGCTGGGCCTCGGGGAGAGCTGTGGCCATGGTTCTGAGAGGAGAACCTCTTCCAGAGACAACTGTAGCGAGGGTGGCCGTTTTCCTTCACTGAACACTCCCTCTTTGCCCAGAGTCCCACAGTGCGTCCTCAGGGCGGAGGCAGGATTCGAACCTGGGCTCCTCTGGCTCCAGAGCCGGTGCTCCTAACCCGCGACCACTGTGCAGCCATGAAAGAAAACGAGGAGGTGGCAGCCACCCGTGTCCACCAGCGGAAGAACAGACAGACAAAATGTGGGGTACGCACAGAGCGGACTATTATCAAACCTTAAAAAGGAAGGGGATTGTGACGCATGCCACCACATGGCACGGCCTAGATGACATGCTAAGTGACACAAGCCAGTCACGAAAAGACAAATACCGTGTGATTCCACTCATTTGAGGTCCCTGGGGTGGTCGAATTCACCGCAACAGAAAGGGGAATGGGGAGGGAGGGCAGGAGAGTGGGGAGTCATTGTTTACTGAGCGCAGAGTTTCCGTTTTGCAAGATAAAAACAGTTCTAGAACTAAGTTGCGCAAGGTAAATGTCCTTAATGCTACTAAATTGTACACTTAAAAGTGGCTAAGACACTAAATTTTATGTTATGTGTATTTTGCCACAATTAAAAAAAAAAGACTAGGCAGAACATGGTGTGAAACGTCCAGGTTCCTTGGGGAAACAAAAGCACTGAGATTCTTGAATAAGGGCTTTACTGTAGGAATCATACCCTTCCACCACAGGGGGAAAATGGAAATTCAAGAGGGAAACGAATTCCTGGGAATTCCTTAGGATTCGAGGAGCCCAGTCGGTCAGAGGAAGGAGCAAGTTCGGCTGCCCAGTGGGACAGGATGGGATGTCCCTGAGAGGTCTATGGGAAGCTGAGGCTCTGGCCAGCTGCGTCGTCTCCACCACGTGCCTGGGGGCAGGTGTATCGGTTGGAAGGAGGAGCAGGATGTGAAGAGAGGAGCATGGGGACAGGCTGGCACCTGCTGGCACCTCTGTGTGTGCCCCTCACAGCATCTGGCCAGGACAACCTTGGGAAAGGTTCAACCTGAGACAGGAACGGCCACTGACTCATTTCTGTCTTCCAGATCTCCGCAGATTCCTCTTCTGGCCAACTCGAGCCAGAAACCCTATGGTGAAGGGCGTTCTGGGAAACACAGTCTCCAGCTTACCCAGGATGCTCAGGAACAAATCACAAATCACTCTGGGGTGATGGAAAGTTCTTCTAGATACACGGCTCATTGAAAAAAGACAGAGGAAAATATGGATGCTAAACACATCACTTTTTTTTTTATTGTGGTAAAATACACAGAACATAAAATTGACCACTTTAACCATTTTCAGTACACAATTTAGCGGCATTAAGTACAGCCACAGCGTTGTGCAGCCATCACCACCACCATCCATCTCCAGAACTTTTCCATCAACCCAAACCGAAACTCTAAGCACTTTATTTAAGGGTATGTACACACACACACACACACACACACACACACACACACACACACACCCCTCTACCTTTGTATGCAGAGAGGTATACAGTATCTCTAGAAAGATACTCAAGACACTAGCAGTGGTTGTCTCTGGGGAGGGAGACTGGCAGGCGGGGGTGAGATTTATTGTTGAAGATAGTAATTTTTCTTTTTCCATTCTTTTGTACTGTTTGAACACGTATTTGTGTCGATCGTTTCCCGGAGGCAGTTCTAATCCCTTCATTCTAAGTTTAGAAGGAAGGTGTGCTCCGCTTTCCAAATGGATCGGAGCACTGTGGTTGCCTTTTCCCCGCCTCCCCCAGGAACACGTGGCTCCTGGCGCAGTTTGGTGTGGCCTGAAGGTGGCTGGACTGCAACTCCTTGTGTGGCCGTAGGCAGCCCCTTTCCCTCTCGGGGCCTCAGCGTCTCTGTCTGCACAAGAAAGGGCTTGGAATACATGATGTCTAAGAGTCCATGATGGTCGCATCTCTGGGATGTCTTGATTCTAATCAAAGTTTCAGAATCCCTCCTCCCCCCCAGGGAGGCTGGGTCTTCGTGGTGGAGGAGGAAGCAGAGGTGCAGAGAGGCACAGGGGTCTGCCCGTAGCCACCTGGAAAGACAGCCCTGGAGACGGGATTGGAAATGGGAGTTCGCAGCTGCCTTCTGCTCGGAGACAGCCATGAGCGGGCCTCAAACTCAGCTTCCGTAATGGAAGCAACTTGGAAACTGTGGGAAACCACAGGCTTCCTTGTTATCCTTGTTTTATTTTTTATTTATTTTTTATTTTTTGAGACAGAGTCTCACTTTATTGCCCAGGCTAGAGTGAGTGCCATGGCGTCAGCCTAGCTCACAGCAACCTCAAACTCCTGGGCTCAAGCAATCCTGCTGCCTCAGCCTCCCAAGTAGCTGGGACTACAGGCATGTGCCACCATGCCCGGCTAATTTTTTCTATATATATTAGTTGGCCAATTAATTTCTTTCTCTTTATAGTAGAGATAGGGTCTCACTCTTGCTCAGGTTGGTCTCGAACTCCTGAGCTCAAATGATCCGCCCACCTCGGCCTCCCAGAGAGCTAGGATTACAGGCTTGAGCCACCGCGCCCGGCCTATTTTTTCTTATATATTAAAATATATTCTTAACTATTAAAGTAACAGATGTTCACTTTGTAGCATGTAAAATCATTGAGTGTACTGGGAAATGCTGATCTAGTTAAATATCACATAAGAGTGGGGTATGTCTGGTGCCCAGAGGCGACAGTAAAGGTGTGGCTAACGGCTGCTGGCCTTTGTCTACAGGTAGATTTCCACTCACACTTCAGCTCTCTCAGCACATGGTAAATATTATATAAGTGTTAGCTATTAATATTATTGTGTAGTATAAAATTAAATTATGTACTATAAAATATAAAATTAAAAATGAACTTTTTTGCACTAAAAATGTAATGTATATTGTATGTGCTTAATTAGGCCTAGAATATCTCTAGAAATATTCATGAGCCATCAATAAGAGTGTCTGCCTCTATGGAAGGGAAGGAAGGACCTGGGAGGGGGTAGGGGTAGGGGGTTTGCTCTATATTTTGTACTTTAAGAATTGTTTGACTTTTAGACCTTACAAATGTATAGCTTTAAAAAGGGGGTTGCTGATCCCAGGTTTGGGGCAGGAAATGTACAAGATGAGCCTGGAACATCTTATAATTAATATTAAAGAGCAAGGAGGCTGGGTGCAGTGGCTCATGCCTATAAGCCCAGAACTTTGGTAAGTCAAGGTGGGAGGATGGCTTGAACCCAGGAGTTGGACACCAGCCTGGGCAACATAGCAAGACTCCCCTCTCTAAAAAAAAAAAAAAAATTAGGCAGGCATGGTGGTGCATATCTGTAGTCCCAGCTACTCTGGAGGCTGAGGCAGGAGGATCGCTTGAGCCCAGGAGTTTGTGGCTGCTGTAAGCTAGGATTGTATCACTCCAGCCTGGGCGACACGGCAAGACCTTGTCTCTAAAAAATAAAGAGCAAGGAAGCTCTCAGAGACTACTGGGGTCATGATAAACTGAAAAGGCTACCTACCAATGACCAAAGACAGGAGGGAGAAAAATGAGTATTAATAAGGATAATAACTGCAATAAATCTACAGTTCATAAGGAAACAAAAACACAGACATACCTCATTGGTCACCTCTGGAGGATGCTGGGTTCGGCTGATTGTGAAAGTGGCCCCAAGTCTCCACACTTCCCTAGATCTGCAGGGAATGTGGCAGCTTCTCCCATCAGGAGGTGGAGTCTGTTTTCCCCTCGCTGCTGGGCGAGGCCACGTGACTTGCGGTAGCCAAAGGATGCTGGTGCACGTGACCAACAGAACCTGGGAATGTGTTCCGGCTGGGGCTTGCTCCTGAGCTGCTGCGCTCAGCGACAGGACTGATCCCAGGGTAGCATGCTGGACCCAGGAGAATAGGAGGCCCATGGCGCAGACCTGACCCCAGTGGCAATCTGAGACCAAGCCCCATCTACTTCAGCCAAACCCAGCTCCCCGAGGGACGCCCAGGAGAAAGCCAAATGCTTGTCGTCATATGCCACTGAGTTTTGAGGTGCTTTGTTACTCCGCATTATTGTGGCTATGGCTGACTGATACGGATGTGATAATGGTATTATAGGTTGCTTTTTCAAAAAGCCCCTACATTTTAGAGATCTATACTAAAATATTTACCAAATGGAAAAAATAATGATACATTTTCAGAGAAAATTTGTTCCCTGTTGTCAGACCATGTGTCAAACCATATGTCCTCAGTTTACTGAAGTCTCCGTGTCCCTAAGGCCTTTGTATTCTCTCCTGCAGAAAATCAGATTCAAGGGGTCTGGAGACTAGAGTGTCAAAGTTAGGAGCAATGCTCTGGACTATGCTATCCCGAGTCCTCATCCGGGGAGTCTGTGGACCACAGAGGTAAAGGACCTCGCCAAAGGCTACCATGGGCTGAGACTCCCACCCAGGCCCTCCGACACCTCTGCCTTCCATTTCTCCACACTGCCAAGAGCAGGAGCCCACGGCTGGCTCTGAGGATCTTCTCCCCTTCCCAAACCCCATCTGTGACCCAGCCTAGAAAAATCCAGAATTGTCCATGAGCCCAAGAAAATATCTTCCAGTCTTCACCTTCTGACGGTGCAAAAATCCCCTCAAAGGGTGGGCCTAGTGGAGACTTCAGATACTTCCAGTCCCAGAAAAAAGGATGGTGAAGGAGAGCTGGTTCTCAATCTTAGGCCCAGCTGTGCCCTCCTGCCACCCCTCTGTTCCCCAGATTCTCCATGGAGCCTAAACCATCACAGCAATGCCAGCCCCTCCCACGCTTCCTGGGCTTTTGGTGCATATAGGCTCATATCCATTGGAATTGTATTCCAACTCCATGAGACTGGAGGAGCCAAATGACTCCCCCAGCTTTGAGGTCCTGGGGAGACTTTCGAAGTTTCCTGGGGTATTAGAAGCCATCTCTGCAACTTACCTACCCAAGCTAAAAAAAACAGCTGTCTAGGTTCTCCCCACCCCAGCTACACTAACTTGCTTTTCCTTGCTGTCTGGTGGGCCAGCCACCTTCCCCGCGAGGGCCCAGGGCAGCTTGGCTGGAGCAAGTGCTTCACTTTCTGTGGCAGTGCAGTTGGGGTTCACCAACCACGGCCTCTCTGCCATGAGTGCTGTCCCTGGCATCTGCACAGCCAACTTGCTCACCTCCAAGAGTCTGCTCCAAAGTTGCCTTATTGCTGGGTGTGGTGGCATGCACTTGTAGACCCCGTACCAGGAGGCTGGGCAGTTTGAGCCCAGGAGTTCGAGGCTACAGTGAGCTATGATGATGCCACTACACTCTAGCCTGGGTAACAGAGCAAGACCCTGTCTCAAAAAAAAAAAAAGTTGCCTTATTATACACCTGGAAAACATGATGCTAAGTCAAAGAGGCCAGTCACCAAAGGCCACCTCGTACATGATTCCACTTGTATGAAATGCTCAGAATAAGCAGATCCAAGGGACAGAAAGTAGGTCAGTGGTTTCCAGGGGCCGGGGGAGGGGCTGGAGGGGAGCGACTGCTGATGGGCACAGGGTTTCTTTGGAAATGTTCTGAAATTGGATCGTGGCGATGGTTACACAACTCTGGGAACATATTAAAAGCCACTGAATTGCAGGCTTTAAAAGGGTGAATTGTATGGTATGTAAATTATGTCACAATAAAGATACTTTAAAAAAATGAAAATAGAAAATGGCCTTATCAAGGAAGCTCTTCCAGTTGAAACTGCAATCTCTCTCTGCCCCTCCCACTTACCTCCATTGTACCTTATTGTTCTCTGTCCCATTTGTCACCACGTGCCATGTTACCTATGGTTTTGTTTGTCTCTCTCCTCCACTGGAATATAAGCAGGGGCATTGTCTGTCTCACCCACCGCTGTATCCCCAGGACCTAGAACAATGCTTGACTCCCAGTAGGTATTCAATAAATACTCACTGAAATCACCACCCATTCTGATCGTTTATTAAAGTCCCCAGCAGTTGTATCCTACCTGGGTGTCCCTGAGAAATGATGCCTTGTAAGCATCTCTTCACCAAAATTTTACAGCAAATCTCCCTTCCTAATCCAACTGCTCCCTTCCCTCCCATTCCTTGCCTCCCACCCCATCCAGCCTGGTTCCATCAAGGAAAGTCTCCTGCCTCCCCTCTCTGCACCTGCCCACCACGTCTCTCATCTCAACTATTGCAGTGGCCGACCTGTCTCTCTCCTGCCTCCTGCACACCTGGCCGCTGCCTCCTCTCTCCACACTGCAGACAGAATGACCTTTCTGCAAATGCACAGGCCCTTCAGTGACTTCCCATTGCTCCCAGGGTAAAGGCTGATGCCTCATCCGGAGGCTCAAGGCCCCTTGTGACCTGGCTCCTGCCACCCTCACCCGACGTGTTCCTCTGCTCTACTGCACTCAGGCCACAGGGAACGCCTTGTAAGTCTTTGAACTTGCTGCTGCTCTCTGTACACTCTGTTCCCTCTGCCTGGAACACTTGTCCTGGCTCCTCCTGCCTTTGGGCTCAGCTTCAAGGTTGCTTCCTCCAGGAAACGTTCCCTGACTCTCTGTGCACCCTATCTGTCCTTTTGTGCTGTGTTTGTCTGCTTACTGGTGTGTCCTCCCAGTGGCTAAATGCTCCTGACTGTGAGCCGGGGTCCTGTCCAGCACAGGCCCAGCCAGTGCCTGGCGTGTACGAGGCGCCATTGTAGTTTTGTGCTGCTGTAACACAATACCGCAGACTGGTGAATTCATAAAGAAAATGAGTGCGGTGTGTTTGGGGAACCAAGAAAACAAAACTGGGATGTGAGGGCGGGGAGGGAAGCGCTGTCTCAGGTAAGGAGGAAGGGGCAAGCAAGTGGCCAGATCCCGTCAGGGTGCCTGGGCCAGAGTGACAGAACTGACTTCTGCAGGTCGCACCTGAGTCTTCGCTCCTGAGGGCCCTTGCTTCCTCCCCACGGACCTCACGGAACAAGCCTGCCCCTCCCTCAGTGTAGGCCCACCAGCGACCTGAAGGCAGCTCTCCAAAACGTGTCTTCTGGAACATCTGCCCTGCCAGGGGCCCATTACTCTCCCAAGCGGGTCCCCAGCCCTGCTTGCCACCAACCTGCAGAGCAGCTGTCCCTGGGTTCAGGCTCAGCCCGGGCCCTGGCTGGGCAGGGCTGGAGAAACGGCTCCCCAAGCTGGGGTCTGAGCTCCAGTGGTTTCCTTGGGGAAGGAGCCCTTGCCAGAGACTCAGAGGATGAGGGTGTGAGTCTATGTGACCTTGGATGGGCACTTCATGCTCTCAGGGCCTCAGGTTCCCCACCTGCAAAATGAGGGAGTTGGGACTGGCTCCCCGAGGGTTTCCCGGCGGCAGGGGCCTGGCCCCGAGCAAGACTCCTGGAGGCAGGCAATGGGGGGACTGGGGAAGTCACTGCTGCCCCCCATGTCCCAGTACTGCTGCCCTGGGAGCAGAAGCAGGAAGCAGGCGGGACTTGGCCTTGACGCTAGCAATGGCCCTGTGTCCCCCAGGCCCTGTTCCTGGAGAACCTTCCCGAGGGCCGCCAGTCCTCTCCTGCATCCCGTAGCCGCGCAAAGCTGAAAGGCAGCTGGCGGGAGGGTCTGCCCCTGGCCTGATGGGTAACTTCAGGAAGGCCCTTTCACCTCTCCGGGCCTCAGCTTCCCCAGCTCTGACCTTCCTGGTGGCTAGGAAAGTCTACCTCAGTGGGCCTCGAAGATGCAGCAGGCTTGCTATAGTGACAGGCCGAGCAGCTCCTGCTCCTGGAGGCCTCTGCAGGGTGGAGGTGCCCACCTAGCAGGGCGACGGTGCTCAGCGGGGCCCGTCCCGGGAGGGGCCCGCCGCAGCCCGTGGAGGGAATGTGCTTTACCCACAGGAGCAGGCCCGGGTCGGGTTGCGAGTCTGGTTAATGCCTCCGTGCATTAGGCCTGTCGCCCGTTGACAGGATTTTTTGTTTAATTGGAGGCATAAGAAAACAATAACATCTGTCGGCATGAGGAGAGCGGCAGGAGCACAGCAGGGAGGGCTCTTAGCGAGGAAGGGAGGGCGGGGAGTCTGTAGACCCGGCTGTGCCACGCTAGCGCCAGCCGGGTAGCCCTGGGCAGCTCCCTTCCCCTCCGTGCGCTCAGTCCCGCCACTGGCAAGGAGCAGGCTGGACCTACAGCTAGCTAACTCCAGTGTGGCCCAGAGCTTCTGCGCCAGAATTGCCCAGGGAGCTCCTGAAATGCAGATTCCCCGGCCCCTCCCAACTCCACTGACCCAGACTCTCCTGGGGAAGAGGCCGTGAATATGCTGCTGTGTCCTGAGTGTGACTTGGCAAAACCTGCACCGTGGAGTGAGAGCTGGCCCTGCCATCCCAACGCTCAGCACGGGGTCTGGCCCACCCACAGCAAGCCTTAGTTGTTGGCTAGGACCTGGCAGTCAAAAGGCTACGCACCAGAAGGCTCATGCGTGTTATAATTCTGGTGGATTAAGATTTTTCTTTTTTTCTATTTTTTTTTTTTTTTTTTGAGACAGAGTCTCGCTTTGTTGCCCAGGCTAGAGTGAGTGCCGTGGCGTCAGCCTAGCTAACAGCAACCTCAATCTCCTAGGCTCAAGCAATCCTCCTGCCTCAGCCTCCCGAGTAGCTGGGACTACAGGCATGCGCCACCATGCCCGGCTAATTTTTTCTATATATATTAGTTGGCCAATTAATTTCTTTTTTTATTTATAGTAGAGATGGGGTCTCGCTCTTGCTCAGGCTGGTTTTGAACTCCTGACCTCGAGCAATCCACCCGCCTCGGCCTTCCAGAGTGCTAGGATTACAGACGTGAGCCACCGCGCTCGGCCCTTTTTTCCTATTTTTAACATTTATTTATTTTTGCCACTCTTTCTTTTGAATTATTTTTGTTTTCTTTCTTTCTTTTTTTTTTTATTACTGGTGAGCACTTGCTGATTTTTCTACAGTGAACATATATGGCAGCGTCATGGACAAAAATAATTGTGGGGAAAAATAAGATGGCTCTACGGTTTGGATGACAGCCTTCTTGGTATACACACGCTCACATAATATGCATTTCAATTGTTATCTTAATCGTATGGCTTTCAGATTACAACAGTACTGCAAGCTTACCAAAACAAGTAAAACAGTAAAACACAAGTGTGCACAGGCCGGATTGTTATCTAACCCCCCACGCACCCCACCCCTGAGGTAGTGTGTGTTAACAGCGCGATGGGGATCGTTCCGCACCGGTTCTCTTGCTCACACACACAGACTGACACCCTTGTATGTGGTCCGCGTGGGGTTTGCTGTTGTTTTTACTGAAATCAAATCATCTTGCACTCTACCCTGCAATTTTTTTTTCTCTCTTGACAACGTATCATAGACATCACCAGGAAAGAAAACAAACAGTATCTCACTTCTCTTTAGACTTTATAAATATTTGATTTTCTTTCATGCCTCTACAAATGGAAATGAGTGAAAATAAAAGCTACTCAATAACTTCAGCATTTCAGTTTGGCACTTTGAGCTGGACCCTTCCATACTCAACCCCTCCAACACACACACACATGCACACATGTGTGCAAACATGTACATGCACACATACACACACACACACACACCTGCCTCTTTTTCTCTCCTTGCATAGTTTGTGAATACAAAATCTTACTCCGTGAAACCAAACAGCCTTCAAGAGCAGGGTATGGGTCTCAGTCACCTCAGATCTTCTCGGCAGCATGGGGTTCAACTCACATTATGAATTCAGATCCCGTTTTCTAAATGAGCCTCTAAAACCATGAGCAGGCAGGCTCGGTGGCTCATGCCTGTAACCCTAGGACTCTGGGAGGCCGAGGTGGGAGGATCTCTTGAGCTCTGGAGTTCAAGATCAGCTTGAGCAAGAGCGAGACCCCATCTCTACTAAAAATAGAAAAATTAGCTGTGCGTGGTGGCACTCCGTCTGTAGTCCCAGGTACTGGGGAGGCTGAGGCAAGAGGATCCCTTGAACCCAGGAGTTTGAGGTTGCTGTGAGCTGTGATGATAGCATGGTCCTCTGGCTGGGGCAACAGAGCAATACAATGTCTCAAAAATACATACATACATATACATACATATATATATATATATACACACACACATATATATATATAAAACTATGGGCAGCCAAGTGCAGTAGCCCCAGAACCAGCCCAGTTTTAGGCCCCAGAGACAGAATCTGCCAGACTAGGGGGAGGGCGGCTTTTGCTCTCACACAACCAAATCACCCACAGCCTCTGACCCGGAGTTGCAAACTGAGTCCATATCCAGCCACAGATGGGTTTAGTTTGGTACAATCAGCATTAAAAATGTGTTTTAAGTTAAAACATTTAAAAATTAGGAGTTTGATATAATAACCTAGATTACTGGCTTTTCCTGAAAACTTGCAGGATTTGGCAGTTCTGGGCCCAAATTTCTAACTGGCCACAACTGGCTGGGGCTGGGCCCTACCTTCCAGCTCGACCCTCTCCAGTCAGTTCCCGCACCTGCCGGGCCTCTGCAGGCCCTTGGGGGAGTCCCTTGTGGGTGAAATATGTTCCAAGTCACCCTGCGTGACAGAAGTAATGACACAATGACAATGAATGACAGCTACAGTGTACTGAGTGCTCACTACATGTCGGGTGTCGAGCTAAGCAATTCACTTTCAGGACCTCCTTTAATCCTCCCGACAATCCTAGCTAGGAATATTGTCTCTATTGAACTGATGGGGAAACTGAGGCTCAGAGAACTTAAGTGACATGCCCGATCGACTCCACTGGCGAGTGGTGGGGCCCGGATTCCAACCAAACTCCAAAGTTGAAGTGCTGAGCCTGCCAGGCCCCACCGCCTCAGGGAACGATGACAACCTGCTTCTCTGCGTATTAACCTAAGGGTGCGGGGGCACTGAGAGCTGTCGCCTCTAGCTGCTTGCTCTTCCCACTCGCACATAGCACTTTAAAGTGGTTAAGAGCACAGCCTTGGAATTAGACCTGAGCTCAAAGTATTACAGTGTGGCTACAGCAGGTGATTAAACCTCTCTGAGCTTCAGCTGCCTCTTCTGTGAAATGGGAGGGATGATAACACTTGCCTCTTAGGGCAATTGGAGGATTGAGATATTGCATTTAAATGCTGTTTCTGTACAGTTCTTTGGTGGCAGACATCAGAAACAGAGTCCGGCTGAAAAGTTGGCAAAAAGGGATATTGTTGGAGAGCAGGACATGGAATACTCAGAGAAGCCCAAGAAAAAATGAAGAACCAGGGACGCCCCAGGATCCCGGTGGCAGCAATCGTGGACAACCTTGTCTGGTGGACAACGAGCCACCACCAGCAAGGTTAGGTTTCAGCCTCTCTTCCTATCCTGGGTTCTGTGTCCTGGGAGATCAGCCTCCCTTGGGTCACATTCCCACGTGGGTTATGTCGGTAGCCCTGGGAGCAGAGCATGAGACTCTAGTGCAATTTATTTGTCAGGGGAAGAGCAGGCAGGGGAGCAGGACTGGGCGGGGGAAGATGTGGTTTCAGGAGAGTCTAGTCTCAGCCTGATCCCCAGGGAGCATGAATTGAGTTTGTCCCACCTGGGGGCGAGGGGGCCAGGTTCCCCATGGTAGTTAGTCACTGACCCCAGGCCACCTACCGGAAGTGTGACCTCACAGGTAGTTCCAGGTAAATCACCTCGGGCAACTCGCAGGAGAAGAAGGCAGCTGTGAGGCACTAGCCTCCAACGCTGGAAGTGCAGGAGGGTCTGGGGGGCCACCAACAGCATCCGCTGCACTGCCCACTGCTCAATGTCCCAGCCAGCCCGCACAGAAGGAGCGGGAGCTAATCACCTGAAAAGAAATCAGGGCGCCGTTTGCAGAAGAAGGAGAAAGGGATACAGAGAGCTGAAAACAAAACAAATACTCACTACAAATAGCCCCGAGCCTGCCCCGTGTATAGTAAACACTGAGTTGATGGTGGCCATCATTATAAGTGTAACAAGATATTAAAACTGGAAGTGTCAGCTGAGAGGCCAAGATAGAATAGGTGCCACATTTCGGAGTAAGGTGCAAGACCCTGGTGCAAAATTTACAAATTAAACAAAACCTGGCTGCTTTCAGCCCCTCACCATATTGTGAGTGGGTTTTAAATGGCCGGAAGTAGTTGGGGATGAGGGGGAAATGTTTGAAGAGGGTTGCTGGTGTGTGGTGTGGTGAGTCCCACCTCCCCTCAAAAAGGAGTGACAGAAGATACTTGCCCTTTCATCTCAAGAATTCTGCTATGGGCCGGGCGTGGTGGCTCACGCCTGTAATCCTAGCTCTCTGGGAGGCTGAGGCAGGTGGATCGCTCAAGGTCAGGAGTGGGAAACCAGCCTGACCAAGAGCGAGACCCCGTCTCTACTAAAAATAGAAAGAAATTAATTGGCCAACTAAAAATATATAGAAAAAATTAGCCGGGCATGGTGGCGCATGCCTGTAGTCCCAGCTACTCGGGAGGCTGAGGCAGGAGTATCGCCTGAGGCCAGGAGTTTGAGGTTGCTGTGAGCTAGGCTGACGCCACAGCACTCTAGCCTGGGCAACAGAGTGAGACTCTGTCTCAAAAAAAAAAAAAAAAAAAAAAGAGAATTCTGCTATGGTTTGAAGGTCTGCGTCCCTTCAAAATTCATATGTTGGTAGGTCGGGCGCAGTGGCTCACGCCTGTAATCCTAGCTCTCTGGGAGGCTGAGGTGGGCGGATCATTTGAGTTCAGGAGTTCGAGACCAGCCTGAGCAAGAGTGAGACCCCATCTCTACTATAAACGGAAAGAAATTAATTGCCCAACTAATATATATAGAAAAAAATTAGCCGGGCATGGTGGCGCATGCCTGTAGTCCCAGCTACTCGGGAGGCTGAGGCAGCAGGATTGCTTGAGCCCAGGAGTTTGAGGTTGCTGTGAGCTAGGCTGACGCCACGGCACTCACTCTAGCCTGGGCAACAAAGCGAGACTCTGTCTCAAAAAAAAAAAAAAAAAAAATCATATGTTGGAACTAAAACTCCACCATGTGAGGCCACAACATCTGTCCCCTCTGGGGGAGGCAGCAACAAGGTGCCGTCCTGGACTCAGAGACCAGGCCTTCACCAGACATCCAACCTGCCGGTGCCTTGAACTTGGGCTTCCAGCCTCCAGAACAGTAAGAAATACATTTCTGTTCTTTATAAATGACCCAGTCCCATGGCTTTTGTTATGGCAGCAGGAACAGATTCAGACAAGCTGAAAGTGTGTCTCTTGTGCTCTAGGGGACAGGACAGGCTGCTGTTTGCCCCTCACCTGCTCCATTTAGAGGCGTGGCCAACAGCTTTGACCAAGGGGCAGAGGCGAAGGGGCCGTACTGGGTCCTTACTCCCAGAGTTTACTAGAGCAAAGGCTTGGGGTTTCTTGTGGACTCGTGGGACAGCTAGCAGGGGAACCAGCAGGGGGTTGTCTTAGGGTCTGTCCACCTGGGATTCCCAGAGGGGCATGCAGATAGCTAAAAGAAGCTGGAGGTCTTGCTGGACAAATGCCTAGGGGCTGAGGAGGAAGAAAGCCACCAGCCAGAATAGAGATATTAATATATGCACCTTGCAAAGGACCAGCAGGTGATGAGCTTCCTCCAGAGCTCCTGGAGGGTCAGAGGTCAAGGCTGTCAAATCCTCTGGGGGAGGGCACAGGCCCAGAGAGAAGCCCAGTGCACCCTCCCTGACTGCAGGCTTCACTGACCTGCGACCAATTCCAACTGGGGAACCGGGGTCCCCAGGGGAGAAGGTTCAACTGTAAGTCACGTTCGAAGGTTCGATGATTTGGGGGATTGAATTAAGACTATATTTAGTGACTTGAAGTGGTTGCAAGACTTTTTATTACCTAAAAGGACCAGAAAACTCATGGCTCTAGTCTAGTTGTCATACACGGGCAGGATAACTACCCCCACAGGATATACGTAAAGGAGCAAAGGGAGGCAAAAGTCATGTTCCTTTCATGTTAAAGTCTAGATGTTTTGTGTCTTCAAACAATGGCTACTTGAGGAAAGACATTTGAACCTGCATTTCAAGTATGCAGACTTGGCAGATTGGGGCCTGGATGATAGACCCGCAGGTTGCTTAGGAAAATAAGCCCCATCGTTTTGGGGTTTGGTGAGCCTGAGCCCACGGTCACGCTGTGTTATGAGACTTAGGCTCCAACTTGGGCTGCACAGCCCCAAATCTGCATAATGGCATCTCCAAAGGCTCTAGTGCATTTGACACATGTCGCACCCCCCAGGTGAGAGGAGTGAAGGTGTCCACACAGGTGAATGATGTACCCAAGGTCTCCAGGTTGGGTGGAAGAGGTTTTCTGGCTCCCTCCGCTCCTGAATCTGGACTCTCTAATTCTGGCTGTGACGTGATGGCTCCTAGTGGCACTGCTCTGATGGCATAGGCTAGGAGCGAGGTCTGTGGTGACTGACAGCTGGCGCTGGGTGCCAGGGGAGACACGTAGGGCTTCCCAAGGAGGGACACAAAGTGTGCACGAATGAAATGAGAATCCCGTCTGGAACCAGTGAGCTGTCCAGAGCTGTCCTTACAGACCATCTGGTCATCTACTGTGTTTCACAGACAGGGAAACCAAGGTGCACATACAGCCTGTGACTTCCGGGGGCTCAGTCTGGGCTAAGGCATGAGTAGATGTTGACTTTTCTATGGAAGTGCACCTAGAAGATGCATTTGGGGCAGAGGAAAAAGCTCTGGTCAAAGAACCAAGGAAGGACAGGTCAGGCCACAGGGCAGGGGGGTGGGGATAGGAATTGTTCCATTTGGCTTGAACACTGGGGTATGTGGAGGGAAGATAAGGCTCCCAGGCAGGTGGCTGTGGACATGTGATGAAGAAGGTTGCCTTCCGTGCTGAGGAGTCTGTGTTTCTCATGCAGGCAAAGGAAAGTCCTCAGAAGGGGCTGAGTGAGCGAGAGACAAAATAATAACAGCAAGTATTCGATGAGTGTTTATACTACGCCAGGATAGGCACCGTGGCAAGCACTTCAATGTGCATTATCTCAGTTCATCTTTACTCAAGCCTGCGAAGTGGGTCCTGATCTTAAACATCCATTTAACAGCTAACTGAGGCAGAGAGTGATTAAATCATTTGCCCAAAGTTGCCCCTTGGTTGGAGTCAGGATTCCAACCCTGAAGAACTCCAGAGCCCCAGCACGGAGGCTCTGCCCCACCTCCTGAGAATGCAAGAGGAGGAGCAGCCTGGCGGCCAGAGGTGGCGCATGGGGTGGATATCTGGGCAGGGAGAATGGTTAGAAGCCTGTGGACTCTCCTCCGAGAACAAAGGCAGAGCTACAGCTGACCAGGACCCCAAGAGTTTGCCAGGATTTCCTGGGTTGGAAGCGTTTAACCAGACAGGGCGCTGAGACTCAGAGGGGCAAGATGAATTGCCCCCAGGGACAAGCTGCTTGTCCAGGCATGAATCCTGATGGCAGGAATCCAAGGCTGAGGATTGATTTCAAAACGTGTTAACAATACTTTCTGGGGACAATGTGATATTCTGTTAAAAAAGAAAAAAAAAAAAGAAAGCTTTTAAGCTGCTTGTAGACCCAGCTACTTGGAAGACTGAGGCAGGAGGATCGCCGGAGCTCGGGAGTTCGAGTCCAGCCTGGACAACATTTTGGGACCCCCCCATCTCTAAAAAAATAAGAAATCTCTTAAAATAAGCATATCTTTTGGTACTATTAGAAATTTGCCCTAAAGAATATGCATGTAAAGACATATTAATATGATGTTTTATTAATAATAATAATTTAATAAAATTCCAACAATAGCGGATCAGTTAAGTGAATTCTGACATAGTTACTTGAAGAATGCTATGCTATCTTTAAAAAAAAAATCACATTGTAGTTCAGGAGGTTTTTTGTTTATTTGTTTGTTTTGTTTTGTTTTTGAGACAAGTTCTCACTCTGTTGCTCAGGCTGGAGTGCAGTGGCATGATCACAGCTCACTGCAGCCTCCAACTCCTGAGCCCAAGGGTTCCTCCTTAGAGCCTCCCAAGTACCTGGGACTACAGGCAAGTGCCACCATGCCTGGCCTAGTTCAGGCTAATTAAAAAATTTTTTTTGTAGAGACAGGGTCTCATTATGTTCCCCAGGCTAGTCTCAAACTCCTGGCCTCAAGGGATCCTCCCATCTTGGCCTCCCAAGTGCTGGGATTACAGGCATGAACCACCACACCTGCCCTAGTTTGGGAGTTCTTAACCTGGGATACAACAGTGGGTTTCATGAGATTATAAACCTGAAGTTGTGGCTGTGATATGGGAATGTGAGTTTTTCGGGCAAGTGGATCCATAGCTTACTTAAGATTTTCAAAGGGGTCTGTGACCAAAATAGGCTAAAAAATATTATCGAGAAGAATATTGGAAAATAACCCCATGTTATTTAGAAAGATAAGTAGAAGAATATTAACAATTACCAACTTAATGGTCAACCTTATCTCTACTCCCACTGATTCCCCTTGCCATATTATTTTGAAGGGAACTCCAGATAGCATTTTACTTAGAAACACTTCAGAATATATCTCTGAAAGGACTCTCTTTTTTTTTTTTTTTTTTTTGAGACAGAGTCTCACTCTGTTGCCCAGGCTAGAGTGCCATGACATCAGCCTAGCTCACAGCAACCTCAAACTCCTGGGCTGAAGCTATCCTCCTGCCTCAGCCTTCTGAGACTACAGGTGCTCAAGCAATCCTTCTGCTTCAGCCTCCCGAGTAGCTGGGACTACAGGCATGCACCGCCATGCCCGGCTAATTTTTTCTATATATTTTTAGTTGTCTAGCTAATTTCTTTCTATTTTTAGTACAGATGGGGTCTCGCTCTTGCTCAGGCTGGTCTTGAACTCCTGAGCTCAAATGATCCACCCGCCTCGGCCTCCCAGAGAGCTAGGATTACAGACATGAGCCACTGAGCCGGGCCTGAAAGGACTCTCTTTTAAAGCATAGGCACAATGTCATTATTACACCTAAAAAAAGAAAAAAAAACCCTAACAATAATCAATAATTATCACCAAATATCCAGGTAATATATAAAGTAAATAATATTCATTGACACCCTCCCCTCCTACCCCCGAAAAAAGCTCACAACCTGTTGCTAAGTGAGAAAAGGGAAACACAACAGTCTATGACCCTGTTTTGGCAGCATACACACCATAATGGGAACAGTTATTTGGGGTGAGTAGGATTATAAATGGTTTTTTCTCTTTCCAAAGTTCTCTGTATTATTGTTTGAATTAAAAAATAATATAAAAGAAGGAATAAGATGGTAGACCTCTTTTTAAAAGTCACAATCTTCCGATTCAGCATCCAAGTTCCAATAGTTCCTTGTGTTCCCTCTTGAGATGGAGAAAACTCTGCCTCGGGGGGATTAGGGGTCCCAGCCACAGCCCCCAGGGAGAGGAGGCTGCAAAGGGACAGGGGAGGGTCCTGCTTGCTTCCCAGACCCTTGGGAGGAGGAGGTTCTGGGACGTCTCTCAAGCCCTGGTCCCCGATGTCCTGCCACCTCCACCTCTTGCCTTCCCGCCTTTATCAAGCCTCACACGTTTGGGGCACTTTGCTGCTGGAGTTGACAGACCAAACGGAACAGAGGCGGGTGGCAGATAACCAGAGCCCCTTCTTGCCACACGTAGTCCTGTTGGCCTGTCGGGCCTGCAAGAGAAGGCATCTTGTTTCCCTAACACATTCCAGAGTCATGTCCCCCAGGCTGCCTGGCCTCCAGGTCAGATCCTTCACCCCCCAGCCCCTACCCCCACCCCAGGACTTTAATGGTTGCACAAAAGGGGAATGGAAGACCTGACATTGTCATGCTCCTCTTTCCTAAGTCCCAGTTTTGCTGTGTGACCTTGGGCAGGTCCCCACCCTCTCTGGGCCTGTGTCTCTGCACCTGGCCGGGGAAGTGGCTGGGCTGGATTGTTTCTGGGACATCCATCTCCCTCCCCAAACCAACTGTGATTTCATTCAGGGTTCCTAAATCTATCAGAAATAGGAAGCAGATTGTCAGCCTGAAATCTCATGGCTGCCTCAGGGCATGGGGTGAAGGCCAGTGAAAATTTGTTTTTGATGGAGAGTACATGAGATAGACATTTTACCTCAAGACCCAGTACATACACACACACACACACACACACACACACCCCAAAGAAAAGTTTCATATGCCACCCAGCACAGTGGCTCACACTTGTAATCCCAACATGCTAGGAGGCTGAGGTAAGAGGATCACTTGAGGCCAGGAGTTCAAGACCAGCCCAAGCAACATAGTGAGACACTCCCCCATCTCTGTTCTATATATAAAATCAAAATAAAAGTTTCATTCAATAACATGCTTTCTTCCTGTGATGCACTCTGATATGTTTTATTCTTTTAAAAAAATTATCTGATTGCAATCCATTAAGATGTTTTCACAATCCATAAAACAGTCTTCATTTGTACTTTGATAAACACTGATTCGTGCAGCTATGTCCTTATTCTTGACCGAGATTCTTGAGCCCAGACAAATACAAATAATTGTGTGTGCATATATACACACACACACATATTCCAAATAGATTCTATATTAACTGTCTTGGCTTCTCAAACTTTAATGTGAATACAACTCACTTGGAGTATTTTAAAAATGCAGATTCTGATTCAGTAGGTCTCAGACCGGGCCAAGAATCTGCATTTCTAAGTAGGCCCCCTAGGTTATGAGAATACCAGGTTGGACAACAGGTATCTCAGATATCCATTTAATGGGTCAAACTATTCTCACCAATGGGACAATCTTTTACTCATTGAAGAAAGTCTTTCTTCCCTTTCTCTTTTTTCCATCCTTCCATAAATGTGTCCACAGAACAATGGGCTCAAGTCACAGCCCTGTCGCTTACCAGCTGGGGAAACTTGAACAAGTTACCTAAATTCTCTGTGCCTAAGCTTCTTTACCTTCAAAATGGGGATAATAATTGCATGCTTTTGCTGAAGTGCTTTTGAGGGTTGAATGAGGTGATCCTTGTAAACTTACTACATTGCCTACCACATTATGAGTGCCAAATAAGTTGTTATTCCAAAATAGTCCTGTCCTAGGCACTTATTCTTATTTAGGGTCTCCTATCATAGGAATTATATTTTAGGTGATATATTTAGTTTGTGAATATAAATTTATTTTTTGATTATAAAAATTGTCCTTATAAAAGTAAAATACAATATTCCCAGTAAGTTTGAGAAACTTAGGAAAGGCAAAAATATCACCCATCCTAATATGACAATGATTGCTTTGAGTGTTCTCTTCATATGCATATTTTGACAGAGCTGTAATAGCCTAGCGTGTTTAATTTTGTATCGTTAACATTAGATCATATTCATTTTCTCCCTAGCAATTCATTCTCAAAGTATAAATAGAAATAGGTACAAAGTATGACTTCTGGAATCTGAGACTGGATGCAAACTTTGAATCATTCCATTGAACTTGGCTGATGTCTGACTCCATGGAGTGTTAGCACTGGTGGTAGACACACAATTTAGGGTCATGCAAAGAACTTAGGATCATACAAACACGTAGAACGTCTGGCTGGACAGTCATTTTACTAAGTTGGGTGAGACTTTATTTTAAAAATTCCTGAAGCTTGTAATTTTTAAAAAATCAATTGGTCAAGGGTAAATTGTGTTAGAGACAATTTGTCAAACACAATCATTCTAAATGCAAACTGGTCTCCTAGAGTGGTTCCTGGCACAGAAAAAGGATATAAATGAAAAAAAAGAACTGGTGACATCTGAATGAAGTCTGGAGTTTAGCTTAATAGTAATGTATCAATGTTAGTATCTTAGTTTTGATAAATGTACCATAGTTATATAAAATAGTAACAGTAGGGGAAACTGAAAGATGAAGGGTATGTAGACACTGTCTGTATTATCTCGGCAACTTTTCTGTCTAGAATTATCCCAAAGTAAAAGGTTTACTGAAAATGTATGCATTTGATGTGAATTATATCTCCATTAAGCTATTACTAAAAAATGCATTTACAATGATCCCAACAGTGAGTATGTATATTGGATATCTAGTGTGTGCCAACTCTCTTAAAAGATTATTTCTTCTACCACATCTTCCTAGTGGTGGAGCTATATTGTCTGATCAACTCCTGGATGATCATGTTGCCAGTGGCATCTCCTCAGAATTGTCTGTAATAAGCAAGTGTCACCATTCATTCATTCATTCAGCAAATGTTTATTGAGTAATTTTATGTGCACAGACTATGCTGGGTGCTGGGGATACAATGATGAATATAATAGATTCAGCTCCTCTCTTTATGGAGTTCATAACCACATTATGACAAGTCAAATACATGCAACCTGGTGAGCACTTGATGTTACCATTAAACGTGATGAATGTGAACTCTGTATAGCAGAAAGGATTCTTAGGATATAGTGTTTGGGGGTGAGGGAATGAAACAGAGTATATTGTTTGAGTGGCAGGTTTATATTCTTCTTTAATTATCTTTGTTATTTATTGTAATATGTTTAAAATAAATTGTGAAAAATATAATAATATAATAATACAGTAAATAATTGTTATTTATTGTAATATTTACTGTTATGATATTATTGGAGAATTTAAAATATTTTTTAGTATTTTAATTACCCCCCCCCATACACACACACATGCACATAATTGGAGTGGTTAAAATCAAGGACTTTGGAGTCCAGAGAGACCTGGGTTTGCATCCTAGTTCTCCAATGTCCTAGTTCAGGAACCTTGAGTATTAACTCCATACCTATAAAATGGGGTTAATAGTGTTGCTCTGGGGATTGAGAAATGTGTATAAAGTGTACAGCACACAGTAAGAACTCAACGAGCTGTGGTTTTTAGTGCATTGTGATGCAGAGGATCCACTTCGAGGTTTCAGGGAAGAATTACACATTTGTGAACTGAAAATGCCTAACTATCCTGTTTCTTGTGCTGTCTGTGCAATTTTGCTGGAGCCTTAAAAAATTGACTCTGATTGTTCTGTTTGGTACAAGGTGGAGACTGCCTGCCCCACTCAATTCCAACCCACGCTGACGACTGGGCTGCCTCGGGCAAGGACAACCCTAAACTAATATCAGATAAAGCAAGCAGAAAGCTGTCAGATCAAGTGACAAGACATGGAGAAAAAACATACACATGTTTGAATGTCAAGAGTCCAAGTGACAAATATATCTGTTAGTGCAATTACATTTTTTCCCCCTAGAGCAGAGATTGAAAAATAGAGGGTTGGCAGTGACTTTAGAGATCATCTACCCACGGTTTCATTTAACCAATTGTTTCTTTGGTCAAATATTTTTCGGAAGCTCTACTATGTGCCAGATATGTGCTGGGTGCTAGAGGTAGGATGGCCAAGTTAGAGCTGCTCCTTCTAGGAATCTGTGGGCTTCGGCAGAGAAAACTACAGCCCAGGGAGCATAAATACCTTGTGAAGATCAAGGCAATTTTAATTTTCTTTCTGTTTCTATATTTTCTAATTCTTCCACAATAGACATGTATAACACCTAACTATGTCTGTGTGTGTGTGTGTGTGTCTGTGTGTGTGTATTGACTTCGATAGGATAGAATCTCACAGCTAACAAGAAAAAGAATTTTCCTTGGTAAATAGGTTACTCTTAAGTAACCATGTAAGTTGTATTCTCAGAGTATGGTTCCTGTATCAGAATCTGTTAGTGAGATTTCTTGAAAATGCAGATCCCATAACCACTCCTCATCTTAGGGGTCTCTGCATTTGAAACATGTTCCCCAGTGGGATTGTGACACCCTATTAGGATAATGCCCATGTTGCCAAAAAAAAAAAAAAAAAGTAGCAATGATTTAACATTGGCCCTAGAAATTTAAATTAATGAACTCAGTTAATGAAAACAAACACATTTATCTTTTATTAGAATAAAGTCAACCTACCTTTTTTTCTCTCTAGTGCCACAGCTAATTGCATCCATTACGTGTTTTTAACAGGTGCTATAAATCAGTGTGCCTTTGCGAGAAGAGAGCGCTATGGAGAGGGTAGGGGAGAGGGGAGGGGGAGGGGGCATTCTCCATCTCACAAACTGAAATACAAAGCAAGTGGCATATTTCCTTGAAGCAAGCAGCCCAGAGCTCTTGCGCCTGAGCTCTTCTCCCCTCCGGGTTTCCAGGCCCCGCTCCCAGCTGCCCCTGCTTGCTGTGGGTTGCATAACAGCCTTTTCCGGGCCCTACAAATCACAGCCCTGTCCTAACTCTTGAGCAGGAGCCCTTTACACTGCCCAGCCTCACAGCCCTCAGCATTTGTAACCTCTTTCTTTTCCAGGTTATCATCATCTGTCAGATCTGAAGTTAAACAATAAAAAACATGTCAGGTGAGTGGCTGGGAGAGACACTCAGTTGTTTATGAGAAATATTCCATTACAATCTGACGCAAAATGTTAGGATGCATCTGCCAGCGCCCAGGCTCCGCAGATCTCCTCCAGGCTCAGAAAGGGTCCCTTCTCCTCAAGCAAGCTGATTAGTGTGCGGTTCCTACCGATGTTTATCCTCCCTGGCTCCGTGGCAAACGCCCTTGGAAAAACCTGGCTCCATTGATGCCTGGTCGCCTGGTGCATTCAGATTCATTCAATTAGAATACCCAGTTTGAGACATAATGGGTTTTGGCGAGCTCAATAGACTGATTGGTTTTTATACACATGCACAGAAAGATTTGATTTCCTCTGCGGAATTTATGGCAGGGGAGAAGAGGTAATTAAATTAATTTCTGGTCTGGTTTCTGGGGCTTTCCTTTCTGTTCTCTCTTCTCCTGCCACCTTTTTTGTTTAATAGACTTTTTTGGGGCCTCGCTTGCATGGATGAAAATGAATTTAATAACCGCCAACAGTTGGTTTGAGTTTGGGGCTGGGTTCCACTGTGACTTCTTGTTCTTTGCTTCGTGCTCTGGGCGGGTTTTGGGAAGCTAACGAGGACAATCTTGAGTTCTCTGGTGTGTGCAGGGTGAGGCAACCAGGGAGTCCACGTGGCTAAGGAGCGATGTTCACACCGGGAAGAGGTGCTCCAAGCCAGGCTTTCTGGAAGGGAACCCGCTTTGATAGTTATAATGAAGTTAAAGACGAAAGTGGGCTTCCCCTTTTTTTCAGTCATCCTTCACGCCTCTCTCCTTTCTTTTCTGATTTCTGGGTTTTTTTTTCCCCTAGCATTCACTTCTCTTCTCATCTCCCCCCTCTAGAGCAAAAATTCAGCTGCAGCAAGGGCATGGTGCGGCAGAAAAAGGCTGAAACCCAGAAAGGTGCCGCTGGGAAGAAGGCTGACCCTGACAAGGAAGAGGATGGAGACAGTCTTGGGGTGCAGCGGGGTCCCCACTCCACTCCTTTCTCCTTTCTGGAGCCAAGACCCTGTTTCCATTCTTAACTTTTTGATGAAGACTTTCCCTTGCTAAACTAAAGAGACAAAGGAGACCCCTGAGAGTTCAGAAACTCAATGGAAAAAGCAAAAAAACACTGAGCACTTAACTCCTTTCCCAAAGGACTAGAGAGCCTGCCAGTTCCCCAGCAATGCCAGAGCTAAGCATTTTCCCAGTGTCAACATTAAATCCCTTTTTTGTTTTTCTCTTTTAAAGTGTGTTTACAATTGACCATTATGGGAAAGATGACGGATGTAGCCTGGCCCCGTTTAAAATAATAAGACTAATAATGATACAGTTTCTTGGCCTTAGACTCTTTCCGAAAGCCTGAAAGCAGAAAGAAAGGGCTGAAGAGCCCAGAACTTTCACCTTAAGTGTAGCCAGCCGTTGATCTATCCCCCCAATGGCCCAACCCATGGCTGGAACCGCTTAGGGTCCCACAGACATCAGCCATCGGCAGACAAGTAGATAAGTGCTGATTTCCCAAGATTAATACCTCTGCCTCCAAGCAACATGAAAAGCCCGTATTTCGATCCGGTCCTGTCAGCAGTGCTGGAGAATGTGCGGGTCCCACAGCCTGTTAGAGCAAGGCCATTTTAGATTGGGAGGACTAAGGCCCAAGAAAGGTGGGGCTATTCCTTCCTGTACCCCCTGTCGCCCTAAATTTCGAGGGGGGAATAGTGGAAAAGGAGCCTTCTGTCCCCTCACCATTTCTGATACATTCTCCCTTAAACCAGTTATTTATCTCTGAGCACGGGCCAAGTTGATCAGACTGGGTTTTCTCTCCGAAATTTATTGCCTTTCTTTAAACCAAATGCTACTGCGGGTATAGCTCACTCCTGGCGGGGAGTGGCTGAGGGCTCCCCAAGCGGATGGGCTGGCGAGGCAGCCTGCCCAGGATGGAGCCGGAGGGTTGAGATAAGATTCTCGGCACAAGCTCAGGTTCCCGCACTCCCTTGTGAGGCTGTGGCTCAGAACCCTGTCGCTCCCCGGGCAAGCTCTTTCACCGACTATGGAGAAGAGAGCACAAAAGTTTTGAATGAATGCCAGACCCTCTCCCTGAGATAGCAGCGGCTTGGATGGACAAGCCTGGGGCAGACAGCTTGCCCAGCGCCCCGTGGGGACTCTGCCAGAGATGTGAGTGATCCTCAGCCGGAAAGACAAGAGCTGTGGCTCAGCCCGGTGTCTCCAGGAGAAAGTGGACTCGGCGAGTGCTCCCGAAGTCCCCGTGGACACGTCACTGGCCAGGACTCCCAGCCTCTGTGGCCAGCGGCCTCTGTCCTTGGAGCCGCTCCCAGCTCCAGCCTGTCCCCAGTGCTCAGCCCGACTTGGCTGGCTTCAGGATCCAGGAGATAGGTGAAGTGGGTTGATTCGGTCTTCCTCTCCGCAGAATTCAGAGCAGACTGAGAAAGGAAAAAAATTTCCCTGACCTGGGAAGCAATGGCCAGGCAGTGAAAATGACCTTCAAGACACGGACCAGAGATGAGCCTCTTGGCATAAAACAGGCAGGCTTGCAATTGATCAGTGGGTTAAGGACCCGCTACAAGCCACCCGGGGAGGGAGCAACTGACAATAACAACAGCAGAATCCTGATAGGCCTAGAACAGGCTGGTGCACAACAGAACTGCGTTAACTGACCACCTGAAACTGATCGCTGACCAGAAGGAAATTGCCCTGAAAGCAACCCGGCTGAGTGAAACAAACCAGAGTGAAATCCACCTGCCTGCCGGCATGCAACTGACTTCTGCAGGGATTCGGGGCAGGGAGGGCCTCCGAGGGCCGCAGGGTGGACCGGGAGAAACTGGCCAGGACTGCGTCGGGGACGTGGCGGGGCGGGGGGTGTCCAGCGCTTTTTGATTTATGACTGCCGCGCCCCAAGCGGTCCCATAAATTTGGGGGCCCGTTTTCCACCAAAACCGTGAGTTACGATTTTTCAAATAAATACACTTTCCAATCAGATGGGGTTCTGTTTAGGTTGAACGCGTCCCGAAGCAGACATCTCTCTGCGTGGAAAATACACAGGAGGAAACGGAGCCGGGACGAAACTCAGACGACATAAAAACTTGTGTAAACACATTGTCATTTACGGACTTAGGAAGAGAAAGGGAATGGGGGGGAGGAAGACAGAAAAAGTGAGGGGAAACACATACATGTTTAGTTCTCCCTTGAATCCTCAGGTCCCAGCCCGGAGGGAAGACACGGGAAAATTTAATATTCTTTTTCCATGAGCTTGATTTATGTTACTCATTAGACAATGGGTGGCGGCAGCAGGTTTACCTGAAATAGATTTTGTGGTTTTGAGGCTGTTACAAACCTAAGAATGGAGAGGGTTGCCCCCACCCCTCTCCCACGCATACCCGCACAGCCACTCTCTCGCCCTGAGTTTTCCTGTAGGAAAGAGTGTGGGGGAGATAAACCTGAATGGACAATTTTAGCAGCGGAGGATTTCTAGCTGTGTGCTGGTGGGCAAGTCCCTTCCCAGCCTCTGGGCCTGTATTTTGCCACCTACAAAACAAGGACCAGACAAGGAAGCAAGAGTCTCCCGTTGCACCAAAGAGCATTCACACGTAATTCTGTGCACAACTGCAGGAAGCTAAGGAACCCCCCAAGCCAAGAGGTAAAGAATATCACTTCCGGCTTGGACCCTCTCTGGCCTGACCACTCCTCATGCCAAGAAAAGGGGTAATAATGGGGGCACAGAGGCCCCTATCAGCCCCAGGTCCTTCTTAGAGGTCTGGGCTCTATCCGGGTCTCTGCGGCTCACGGGCTGTGTGCCCTTAGGGAAGTTTCCTCCCCTCTCTGGGCTGGTTTCCCCCTGTGCGTACAGAACCTAGGAGCTCCCAGAAATCGACTCTCTGCCTATCAGGTCCCTGCGCCAGCTGTCCCTCAGCCCCAGGGAGCAGGCTGGGCCAGATTGGAAAGTCTTAGACCCTCTACAGATATGGCAGAGAAATGTTTAAGGGATTTGCGCGCTCAGGCTGCGGGGTAAATGGTCCGCGGGCTGATTTATGGCGCGTTACTGCGCGACGCGATTCCCCAAGACAGCGAGAATATTTTACACCGCGCTAATATAAACAGGCGGCCGGCCGGGTCCTTTTCATGGAGTTCCTGTAATTACCCGGGCCCTGACAGGTCCTTGATTTACTGCCCTATTTAGATAAGGGGTCCGGTGCGGGAATTGCCCGTGGCGTCAAGGTCACGGGACGTGGCGGGAGAAGGTTTTGCGGTAGGCGCCGTGGCGTGGGCTCAGGGGGCCTGCCAGTCGCCGGTGGGGGTAAGGGGAGGAGAGGGGCGAAGGGTGGAGAGAGTGCCCACCGCCGCAGAACGTCGTCGGAGGCTGGAGGGACTTTCAAATCACAGGGAACAGCATATCCGCTGTACAGATGGGGGACTAAGTCCTGGAGGTGGCAGGAGCCCATCACCCCTTCCAAAGTCATTTAGCGAGAGAAATGGGGGTCGAGGTTAGGATCTGGAACTGGAATTTGGGTCTCTGGCAACGTAATCCCCGCACCTAGCGATGCTCCGTCTCCCCCATGTCCAACCTAGGGACAGCTGGGTTCTGTAGGGTCAGTGGGGAAAGGGAAGAATCCCAAGGCAGTCAGAAACAGGGCGGTCAGGTCAGAACAGAGCGCTGCAGACAGAGTCCCGGGTCCTGGTCTCTTCTCCCTGTCCAGGGCTTTACGGTCAGTGTGAACGGATATGACTCCATTTCTTCCCCTGTGAAATTAATATTTCTAAAAGCAGAGCCACCATTTACCCAGGTTTACTGTTACTGCGCTAAGAGCCTCGCCTATATTTTTTTGCTTAATCTCACACCAGCCATCTACGATGGGTATTACTGTCCCCCAATTTACAGAAAAGAAAACTGAGGCTCTGAAGGTTCATACAGGGAGGAATGCCAGTGCCCAGTTTCAAACTTGGTGGGACCAATTCCACAGGAAGGCTCTTATAAGCACTCCTTTGGTACAATTTTTTTTAACCTTTATGTACTTAAGCCCTCTACTCAGTAAAACGGGCAAGAGTTCCTGTCCCCACTAGCACAATTGGGAGAAGAACTGAGAAGTCTGCATTTGAAAATGCTAAGAACGCCAAACTCCTGAAGGCACTCTCTAGGTGAGCAAGGCCGCCTGGCAGGCGCTTGGGCGTGGGTAGTGTGGGACTGGCTGGTGGGACCTGTCCTGGTCTTTGTTCTGTAGAGGTGGGCTGGAGGAGTGCGGAGTCCTCCCATGGGGACCCATGAGCCAGGCCCTAAGTCCTGAGAATGACCAGGGAGGGGTCATGTAACAGTGGGGAGCTGGGAATTACAAAACTCTGGATTCTATTCCCTTCTTCTGCACATGGGAAACTGAGGCTCAGAGCTGGAAAGGAACAAAGTGAGGTGCTAGCTAGGCAGAGCCAGAACTTGAAGTCACATCTCTTGCCTGTTAGCCTAAGGTATTTCTGCCAAACTCTTAGGTCCCAGACCTTTATCTGTAACACAGCCTGAGGCTGAAGGAGAAAATACCCTCACCAGGTTCCCATTGCTCTGGGAGTTCTGCCACGCTTATCATGCACCTGAGCCCAGCTGGAGTTAGAAGCGCTTTGGAGTCTCCCAGAAAGCTGTAGTCTGGAGCCTAGTCTCCCCAGCATTCACCCTGCAAGGGGCTGCCCAGCCCGAAACCCATCGGGTCCCTTAGGGCCAAGACCCCAATTTGGGCAAAGCTCAACAAACGACTTTGAATTCTTCTTGGGTTAGAGAACTGTGTTCTCTCTGCCTTATTGGTGGCTGTGGCATTCTGCTTATTAACACTGCCATGGGGAGCTGCCAGGTGGGTCTCAGAGCCCTCAAAGGGTTTCACTAGACCGGGACTTGTCACCCAGTACTGATAATGCATCCCTCACCACACTAACCGGGCCAGTGACCTGTGCGATGATGATGGGTAAGCAACTGGAACTCACGTGGGTGGGTGCACAAGCAATGCATTTGCATGTGGGTAATTGTGCGTACCTCTGTGAGTACTTGTCATTGAGGGTGCCTTGACCACATGCACGCCATCGTACAACTTCATTGCCAGGGCTTGTGAATGTGACTATATAGGTAAGGCTGAGAATATATGTCAAATTGAGTGTTTAAAATTGTGTGCCTCTGTGCAACGTGGGGACATGTGAGAACGTCTATTTGTGAGCACCTGAGCACACACAGCAGAAATTGTGTCCTTGTGTACCGAAGGCTTAGTTGGGACGCTGAGAATACGTGGAATGTGCGACGGGGTTTTTGGAAGTTTTGCTGTGAATCCAGTTGTGGGGAATGGTAAGAAAATACAAACTGGTTGTCCCTGTGTGTAATTGTGACAGTAATATGTGTAAAACCCTGCATCTGTGTGGTAATTGGAATTTATGGGTTTCTACTTGCTGACTGAGGTCTTTGTGCATGCCCAAGTGTAGGATTGGGAGTGGCTCCTAGCGGTAACGCATCTGAAGCGTGATGTGTGTGTTCTCTGTGGGTGCCATGGAGATAACGTGTAAAATCCGAGGAATGCATGCGTATTGAGATGCTGTGTGCACCCTCGGTGTAAACGGTCGCTGTTAGAATACACATGTGGATGCTTGGGGCCTCTGTATGAACACATGGGCTTTTGCGTATGCCGGCGACGCCGGGTGGGCCCGTGTGCATGCGCGCGTTTGTGTGCCATCGGAGGGCCTGGTGTGCCACTATGAGAGGCTGAGGGCGAAGATCGTTCTCGGGCTAGGACAAAGGCTGGGCGTGTGCTGAGGATTGAGGTCCTTCTCCACAGAGTAATTACCCTCTCTCTACCCGCACGCCCTCGCTGCAGAGCGCCGCCAGGTCGGGAGGCGCGGGGCCCCGCGGAGCCGCGGCTGAGTCGGGCGCCGGGCGCTCCTCCCCACGAGCCTCGGCTCCGCGCTCTGCCCAGCCCCGCGCTGCTGGCGCCAGGCGCGGGGAGAGCGGCGCGCTTCCAGCACGCCTCGGGCAGGGAACCGGGACCTCCCTCCGCAGCCCCCACCCCCCGCGGACCTCCGGGGCCCACAGCCGCGCCGAACTCCCACAGGTGGAACCGGCCGGCTCAGGACTGAGCGTTTATCGCCCCTTCTGTCCCGTGCGCTCCCGCCTCTTCCTTCACTTCCCTGTCCAGGACTGCAAGCACGCGTATCCGCTCGCTATCGCACCTGGGGGAAGACCGTCCAGCCGCTCTGGGCCTCACTTTCCCCCTCTGTACACGGGGAGAGTTGGCCCTTCTCCCTCTGCCTCCGGACCAGTAACTGCCGGGCACGTCGCCGGCGTCAATAAGTGATTACTGCATGAATGGATAGTGATTTGCCTTCTTAAAAGAGCGCCCATGTAGATAATCTCCGCTCACCCTTACCTGGACAATGCTTTTGAGGGAAAGACACCCTCTGTCTACCCCACCTAGGGAAGGACCGGACGGGCTGGGAGAGGCCGGGGAGGATGGAGGGACGCAGGCATGTGGCCCCCAGCTGGCAAGCTACCGCAACGGGAGGTAAGACCGAGAGTCCCCAGCTTCAAGCGTCGCCACCCGGGATTCCCAAAGTTCCAACGCAAGCCTGGGGAAAGCCCCTGGGGAGAGAATCCGGTCTTGGCGCCGGGCCCCAGCCCCCAGGGCTGCGCAGCGGGGGCCGTGCCTCTGCGCCGGTAGGTGTGAGACGCCTGGAGTCGCGCTTCTCTGTCGGCGTGACCCTCGCGGATGCCGTGCGAGTCGTGGTCCCCTCTGCGTGTGTTTACCACCTTACGCCGGTTTCTTGCGGTGTGAGCTTCAACTCCAGTGCCTTTAGGGAATCAAAGATTCTCAAGGAGTGATGATCCGGGTGGAGAGGCCCAACCTAGCTGCGCTCATGGCCAGATGCCCCCAGGGCCAAGGCTGGACGCTGGGCTGCCTCCGCGTCAGCCTGGCGGGCCTTTGGACGGGAACTGGCGCCCGGGAGGCGAGAGAGGACTCAGGCCCTAAGCCCGGAGCAAACCGGTAAATGACCATGGGCTTGGAGTCCGCCTCCCCCTTCCCTCTCCATCCCCACGCGGCCTCAGAAAGGCTGCTTCGTTGGTCAGTCGCCCAGTGCCCGTCTGCCCGCCACTTGGCCAGAATTGGCGGGCGGGTAACGACCCCGAGCACTAGCGGCTCCCAGTCTTGCCAGAAAGGGCCGAAGACTAAGGCGCGGGGTGGGCCAGTGGGGAGGTGTTAGGAATAGCGTTAGGGGCCCATCCTGCCTCCAGCAGCGCCCTCTCCTCTTCTGGCTCTGACACCTAGCGGAGCAGATGGAATTCGGGATTGGGAACTGCTGGAATTCCTGTTTGGAATTCTGTGGAGTCTAGACACAAGAACCTTTCTTTCTCTGGGCCTCAGTTTCCCTATCTGTAAAATCAAGGGCGTAGTCTAGGCGAAGGCCTTCTTTTCGTTCCATGATTCTAGATTTCTTTCCTTGGATCCGTGGGGAGGGGATGGCAGCAATAGTCCACCGCGTTGGCCCTCCTGTGCCTCAATTACGTAGCTCCTGCCCCCGCCCAAGCCGGGAATTAGGGGGGAGGGGCAGAGGCGGAGCCGGAGCCGGAGCCGGTTTCCAGTCCTCGCCGGCGGCCTAGAGTCGAGTGGCGCTGGCTGAGTGTAAAACCTGGGACGGCCACCCCCTTTCCTCCTCCCCATGCCCCTGCCATTGGCTCCAGGGAGAGGTTGACATCAAAGCCACGGCCTTATATAAGCCAGATCCCGAAGGGGAGTCTGCAGAAGGGTTAAACGGGTCTTGGGCATCGGCGTCCTCGCCCGAGGCGGAAACTAGGAAGAAGGCGGTGGGGCTGCGGTTTCATCTTCAGCCTTGCCCAGGACTCCCCCAAAGCCGGCGCTAGCAGTGCGCGGCCCCAGGGCAGGTGGCCCCCGGCAGTCTCTGGGGCGCATGGAGCGGCATTAACAGGGCTGTTGGCACAGGCCAGGAGCCGCTCCAACATGAACCTCGTGGGCAGCTACGCACACCATCACCACCATCACCACCCGCATCCCGCGCACCCCATGCTTCACGAGCCCTTCCTTTTCGGCCCGGCCTCGCGCTGTCACCAGGAGCGACCCTACTTCCAGAGCTGGCTGCTGAGCCCAGCAGACGCTGCCCCGGACTTCCCCGCCGGCGGGCCACCGCCCACAGCCGCCTCCGCGGCCGCCGCCGCCTACGGTCCGGACGCCAGGCCTGGCCAGAGCCCGGGGCGGCTGGAGGCGCTCAGCGGCCGCCTGGGCCGGCGGAAAGGCTCGGGACCCAAGAAAGAGCGGAGACGCACGGAGAGCATCAACAGCGCGTTCGCCGAGCTGCGCGAGTGCATCCCCAACGTGCCGGCCGACACCAAACTCTCCAAGATCAAAACTCTGCGCCTGGCCACTAGCTACATAGCCTACCTGATGGACGTGCTGGCCAAGGATGCACAGGCCGGCGACCCCGAGGCCTTCAAGGCCGAACTCAAGAAGGCGGATGGCGGCCGCGAGAGCAAGCGGAAAAGGGAGCTGGTGAGTCCCGGGGCTTGCGCGCTGCGGCCGGCCGAGGGTGCAGGCGGTGAGCACTCGCAGGCGGGCAAGCAGTGGAAGGAGGCTGCGTTGCCAGGCGTGCAATTTCGGAAGGCTGAGACGAGCATTTTGGAAGTTCTGAGATGGTCACAGTGTGTGACTGTGTGCATGGAGGGAGGCAGATTCCTGACCGAGTTCATTCGTAACGTGGGATAATGGTTGTGAAACTGCGTGAACACACAATCTCAGCTCTTTCGGATGCAGTCTTAGGGCATCCTTTAAGAATCTGTTGGAAGCCTCTGATCCCAAGAAAATGCACACACCGCAGATTTTGCTTGCAATTTGCAGGAGTTCTGATCCAGCCCAGGGTCGTCTTGGAAGCCAGGTTAAGAATAAATATGGGAATTGGTTAGTTTAATTTGTTTGAGAGTGAATTTATGCACATGAGCTCAGTTATTGTTTTCAAAGGGCCTTTGCTAGAGAGGCTAGTCTACTTCTATCATTGTACAGAGAGGGAAACTGAGGCCCAGAGTCCGAGGGGACATGAAGGGCACCTACCGGAGGAGTCAGAGTTGGAGCTGGGGTAAAAGAGCTCGGGTCTCCTACTCTTAAGTCCAGAGTGCGTTCCACCGCTCCACTCCTTGTAGGCTGGTTCTGAGGACGACCTCGATGGCTTTTCGTGAAAATAAGCAAGAACCATCCCTTTCGGCTTTGGAGATAGAAATTCTTTCTTGGCCTTTCTTGATCCTCTCCAGTGAGGGCGACATTTTCTGGCGCTGGGTTTCTCTGCCCAGCGCTTGGGGACCTCGGCGCGCGGTGATTTCCAGGCTGGCGAACTAGTTTCTCTAGGTTGGTGCGCTCAGGCCCCGAGCGCCGTGGAGCCGACTGAAAAGCCTTGCCGGTTTTTTCCTGACCCGCGGGGCCTCTGGTGAAGTAGGGAAAGCTCACCCAGGGACACGAGGAAAGACAGATAGGCATCGAGGCTCTAAACCGCCGCCTTGGGCTGGGGAGATGCAGGCCCGGGCGGCGCCAGGATCGAAGCAGTTACTGGGCGGATCCCGATCCCCCCCACAAGTCGCCGCCTTCTTCGAGTAGCACAGCTTGGTTGCGGCTAGGAGAGCTGGCAGGGAGGACGCTAGGCCAGACGGCTCCCCTCTCTTTTGCTTAACCGTCCGAGCCCCCAGCGCCAGGTCGAAAGGACCCAACCCTGTATCCGAACCCCTGTGCTAAACCAGGTCGGAAAGCCAGTAGGTTGTGTATGAGGGTTTTGGGGGTGGTATCAGGTCCTCGAGGGGGAAAACTGTAGATTCCCAACTCTTCCATCCCCCCCCTCCCGCCCTCCTCCCCATGGTGTCCCTTTGGTGCCATAAAGCAAAACCAGCGCGCATGGGTTTCACCAGAAAATTCTCATTACTAAGCCTCTCGAAGCTACCCAGCCCATCCCGGGTCCCAGGAACTTGGCGCATAAAGGCAAATTTATGAGCCTGTTTGCCTATTTCGCAAACAGAAATCCGTCACTTATTTAAAGACTCCCAGTTACTGCTCCCGACACCTTTTCCCCCATCCCACTTCACGCCGGGCGATTGTAGCAGAAATATTAAAACCTGTCTCTCTCGCCTCTTTTCTTGTGTGTGTCCTTTGGCAGCAGCAGCACGAAGGCTTTCCTCCTGCCCTGGGCCCAGGCGAGAAGAGGATTAAGGGACGCACCGGCTGGCCACAGCAAGTCTGGGCGCTGGAGTTAAACCAGTGAGCCGCGGCCGCGCCGAGGACCTGGCCGCGCGCGGCCGGCCAACCCCGGGACCCGAGAGGAGAGGAAGGGGCGAAAGCAAGCCCGGCTCTGGGTTTCCGGGGCTTGCGCGGGCGCATCCCGCCGCCGAGCCTCTGCTGAGCGCTGGCAGGTCGTCGGCTGCAACCACACATTTGGATCGCACGTGCAATGTCATTTGAAATAGTTTTTCTAATACATTAAGAGAAAGAAAGCTATATATATATATATCCACCTCTCCTAACCGAGGGCGGCTCTTGGCGACGCGATGCAAGAGGGAGGGACTAATGAACCCAAGCGCGCGAAGACACACCCTTCCAACCCTTCTGGGGCGAATTTCAACCCGCCACCGCCTTCCCCCTTCCGCTGTCTGGCTCTCTTTCTCTCTTGTCCCTCCCGTCGCTTCGTGTCAAAGCCTCCGACACCCCCATTCTCTAATAAAATGCAATAAGGAATCAATAGTTTTCTGCCCGGGAAAGAGAACCTACAGGAAGATGAAGGGCTGCTCTTTGTTGTTGTTCTCCTTCAAATAGTGCTGTTTTTTAATTTTTCCTTTTGTTGTTGCACTTCCTATTTAGTTTCAAGGGAAACACTTTTTCTCTCTTTCTCTTCTTCTCTCATCTTCCTTCCTTCTTTCCTTCCTTAAAAACTTAATAAAAGCTTTTCCCTATGTTGGAAAGTTTTTATGTATTTAAACTACCTACCTACCGTGCCTGCTGTGCTCAGGTGTTTGTTTATCCTCCCGTCCCCACCCCTTTTCTACCTCAAATCTATATGACCACTCACAGCCCCGTCCCTGTGCCAAAGCAGTATCTGTGCTCTTGACTAATAAAAAGTTTTCTGAAATCGTCTGAAGCTTGTGTGATATCTCAGCTCAGAACCCCCACCCAGTCCATATGCCTATTAGGTGGAAAGCCTCGTGTTCCTGCTTCTCCTCTCTTGATAAAAACGAAACTTCAAAATCAAGCCAAGGGAAGGGGACAGATAAAGGATTTCTTTCTAGAGCGAAGAGCAGCAAGCGTGCACACCGGTGTCCGTGGACAGTGGTTTCATGGGGTGACTGGGAGAGAAGGGAGCCTGCCACACGGATGAATGGCATCCCCAGGGCAGGGTAGCTCAGAAGAGGGGGGATTTGCTTGGGAATATGCTCATGTGTGTGAAATTCTGGACTTATAGGTGTACATGTGACAATGCAGCAACTCGTACCCAGCCCCATGACTGTGCAGGGGCCAAGGAGGGTCTGCTTGGCACAGCTCTCAGCAGGCAGTAAGGACTCCACAAGTTGCTGTAGCAAGTATTATTAATTTTATACGTGAGTAAAATAGGCTTGTGCATGCTTAATGGTTAAAGTGAGGCACTTAGGTTTCTCTCCTGCGAAAAAGCACTCAACAAACGTTTGTGAGACCATATGGATTTGTGCAAAAGGATGGCCTATGTGTGTGCTAATTTGAGTACTTGTGCAAGACAGTCAGTCTTTGTGTCCTCACGCGTGCACCTATGACAGAACGTGAGTGTGAATAAATAAAATTTGTCAAGGGGCGCAGGCCGTGCTGGGCTAAACTGGAGCAGGCAAACGCAGGCGTCTGTGTGTCCATGAATAATAATAATGTACAATTAGTTTTGTTCGCGTGTAGCTGTGTGCTGGGCACAGTGCTAAGCGCTGCTATGTCTCCTAACAGCTCCCACGATGGCCCGAGGGGACGCACGCTCCGCGGTGCTAGCGCGGTCCCCAGCGCTCACTGCAAAGGCGGCGGGAAGACGCGCGCGGGTCCCTTGGCGCTTTCGGGCTCCACACCTGGAGCCGGAGGTCTCGGCTTGGAGATGAGAAAGGAGACCCCTGGCAGCTCCGGGGCAGGGCCTCGTGGGGCGCCAGGCGTGCCCCAGGCGCCTCGTCCCAGCTTCGGGGTGAATATGGGACCCCATTAGTCTTGGCTGTAAACACCGTGGCGGGGGCTGAGGGGCCACGCGGGCCTTTCCGGACGCGAAGGAGTTAATAAAAGGTGTTTTATGGGCGCGAGGAAACGGTGGGGGAGGTGTGAGCTTCTCTTTACTCTCGCCCCCCCTACTTTTTTCTTTTTTCCCTCTCGCCACCCGCCGCCAGATCAAACAGCCCCGCGATTTAACTAGGGCAACACCTCGCGGTAATGAGCCGGCCCGACGCACCCGGCCCGGCCTCAGTACCCGGCCGAGGCCCCTCGGCCCCTCCGGGAGGAGCAGAAAGAAAAGAAAAACCAGAGTTTCTTTCTTTCTTCTTCTTTTTTTCCCTCCCTTTCCAAGAGTTGGAAATCCCCTTAGAAATTCCGGCCGGCAGAGAGAAACGGACTCAGGGAGCAAGCCGATAGAGTTCCCGCAGCACGGACGGGAACCTTATCTAGACTCGAACCCAGAACTCCGGCTTAGCTCACAGACAAGCCTCTGGCTATACACGGGCCCCAGCTCCCGCGACTATTTTTAGCACCGTGAAGTATCCTAGGCACGGGAGGAATGCGCACCCGGGTCCTGCCTTCCTATAGCTGGAGAAAGGAGAAGGGGTACCGAGGGGCACCAACCGCGGTGGCCAGAGCCAAGTCTGGGTATAACCTCTTCGGGAAACGCCATCAGGCCGGCCCCAAACCCTCTGCGGAGCCCTAAATCCAGTCCCGGTGATGTCCGGTCCGAATCCCAGACCCGAACCTGGGAGCTGAGACAGGGAGCCGGTGCCCATGGCGGGGTCGCCGGGTGTCATTGCACTCTCCCCAAGCCTTGCTCCAGCGGCGCGAACGCCCAAGCCCAGCTCTCGCTGCACAGCTGGAAAACAACGCCGAACCCGGACCTGGAGGGAGGGACAGAGTTGCTCCAGGTTCCACAAACCAGTCTGCGTCAGTCTCCAGGCTCGGGGTCCAGCTCTCCTCATTGCCACCTGGCTCCCGGGGCTCCCGTCCCTCTCTCGCCCTCCCTCCTTCCAAAATCTCTTTAGAGCCTGATGTTTACTTTCCTATTCTCTACCCAGGTCTCAACGCGGCTTGGCAAGACACCTCAAACCGACTGTGGCAGAAAGTGTTATTATTTATTTATTTTTTGAATTAAATACATCATCTCTTTTTTTTAATAGAGGGGGAAAAATGGAATGGTCACGAACTTAAAAGTAAATTCCAGGATTTTATCATAAGGAAATACTCACTGATGTTACAAAAGTTTAACGACAGGACTGTTCTAACTAAAGAAAGAAAAAACCAGGAAAGAACTCTGATGTGTTATAATTACAGAACTCCCTAAATAAATCCATCAGTACAGTGGGTTACTCCTCAGCCATCAGAAAAAAAAATGTGGCAATTGACGTGGAAATTGTTCAGGATATAGTAAGAAAACCCCCTCTTCACTGTCCATCATAACTCCCTTTATGTAAAAATAAATAAATAAATAGCATTCATGTAGAAAAAGTGGAAGAATATACATCAAAACATTTACACTTCTTCCTCTGACTTGTGGGAATAAGGGTAATTTTTACTTTTCCTCTTGCTTAGCTATATTTTTCTAAATTTCAAAAATAATAAGTATTACTTTTGCAATAAAAATTAAGCTGCAGTTTCCTTCTAATTTCTTCTGTTGCCAGTGTACTTTCGATACACTATTAAACATGTATTTATTGAGTGCCTACCATGTGCTAGGCACTGTGGATATAAAGACAATGAATTAG